>JAWZYV010013036.1:0-239555 GCA_038373885.1 Cheiracanthium punctorium
ATGTCCCTCCCTCCTTATTACAGGCATGAAAGCACAAAACGGCTAAAAAGACTGAACTTTGCTGAGAATCATACAGAACAAATAAATTATTATGCATTTCACACATTATCTGTTATTCTTTTATATGTATTCATTATTAAATTAACTAATATTCATTATAAAACTGTATTCAGGATAACTAAATTCATTAAACTTATTTAAATACTACATCTCAAATGCATCAATGATGTTGTCAAAGACTGAAAACTTTCATGCTTGTTATTAGTCTGCCACTAATATTTGTGATAATACAAACTTAAGTATACAATCTTATATATAAAGTAAACAAAATAATCAAATACAATACAAACAGACAAAAATAATCAAATACAATACAAACAGTTTCCAAGGGGTAGTACGGTATAAGTAAACAACACCGTCGATTATTAGGGTTAACGTACCCGCAATTACGAGTTGAAGCATGACAAACAGAAGTATTCAGTAATGTAATATAATTTATTAGCCGACCCATTTTAAATGTATATCGTTTCAATTTCAAAAACTATCAAGCTGTTATTCGTGACCATTTGCCAAAATAATATTATAATTGATTCATTTTGTGTCATCAGTCGATCGCGTATGATTAGGGTTATGCCATGCCCATCACCATGGCATAAGTGTGGATATCTTAATATTTTCACTTATTCAAAAACTATTATACATTGTTCATAGACTTAATTAATTCAAAATGAGAAAAAATTAACACTTTGCTTACCTTTACGGAATCCCCTCTATCCTACGCGAGCGAGCAGCGTGGGCAGCCATATTGTTTTGGTTGGTTTCACCGAAAATTCGACTTTTCGGATATCGAACTGAAAATTGCGATATTTCGGTTCGACCTGGGTTCGAATATTTCAGGCATTTTCAAATGAACGACAAAAGTGGTTCAAGGTTTATGACATTGCTTGTAGCTCTCTGTTTTCACCGGTTATTTGGTGAAACCTTGAACTTATATTTATAACAGTGAAGAGGCATTTTATTTTTCTGCCATTTAAACCTTCCCTGGATGATTTTTTTAAAATTCAAAATAAAAATTATTTTTAGAATGGTTGCCTTATGCATAGAAAAATAAAGAAAAAAATTACCAGGGTTAAAGTAACAGAACGAAGTAATTTTTATTTATTTTCTGAGTTGATACACTGCGCATGGAGACACTTTTCCTGTTGTATCACGACATGTATAACATCAATAGTTAACTTATCTTACATAATAGACATATCATTTTTTAAATCAGTATTTCATATATTAAAATTGATTCGATTTGCTTCAGTGAAAGAAACATATAGGCATTTTAATCCTTATAAATAAGTACGAAAATCTGTGTTTGATTGAATGAATCGTTCACAAATTTACATCGTTTGACTAATCGGCTTAAAATTTTGCACAAGTACGTAAAAAAACACAGGGCAAACTCTGGTCTACTTTAAAAATCTAAAAATCCACCCGTTCCCAAATTTTTAGCCATTTTTCGTTAGTTTCAGCTTTTTTGAATATCGAGAGTTAAAAATGTAAACCATTTGAGTAACTCAAACTTTTATGTGATATTATGTGATAATATGTGATATTATGTCATTTTGATGTCACGTTAGACTGTGAAGGAAAAAGTGTGATTCCACTTCGTTGGAAATAGCTTCTCGCGATTACCCAGTATAACTTTTTTGTTTCACAAATAAAATAATTTCCTCTGCATGCAGCAGTAATATAAAAGGGGTTGTTCCGAGAACAACGAAATCTTTCTAATACGAAAACTTCTCCCAGACAGTGACATGAGTACATTGAAACCGAGGATTCAAAAGAAGGTGACCGCAAACACAGCCGGCTGTGCGAAACAGCGGACAGGAAAATGAACTGTTGGAGGAAAGGATGAACGATTTTTTTTTTTTTTTTGCATACATCTCTTCAACGTCAAAAAAGGAGCACAAGAAGAAAAGAAGAAATACGCTTTTTCTAAAACCACAAATATAAACTTTACCTAACTACATACCTACTACCTATTACCAACTACATAAAGTTGTTCTGCATAGATGTGAAAATGGTTGCGCGTTAAAGGATTAAAAGACAAGAGAGGGCAGGACAAACGTTTGCATTAACCTTATAGAAACAGATAAAAGTCTAAGATTGGTGCTCCTGGTGCACAAATCAGATTTTTTTTTTTTTTTCACTTGACAACTTCTATTACTTACCTAGGACTGAAAATAACCTAGCATTACACACAATTTAATAGATATGCGTCTAGAAAAGAACAAAGAAGATGAAATGCGCTGTTTAAGTTGTCCCTTGAATTTATAGAGGGGAACAATGAAGTTTCGATACTCATGATGGATTAGACTGGTATTCATAGCAGGTCATTTTTGCGGAACAGCTGCCAGGAAAATGACCTGCTGGGGAAGAGGATGAGCGGTTTATTTGCATATACATCTTTCCAACGAAAAAAAAAAACGAATCAAAGGAAGAAAAGAAAAAAATTACTTTTTCAATCACCACAAATAGAAACACTTTTATAACAATCATAATTTTTCACTTCGGCGATTGCAACTAACAAGCTTATTATGGGGATACAGAGATGGATTTCTAGATTGGAACATGGGGGGTTTGGTCCCCTCCCGAAATTTTTGCAATGCATTAGTTGTCTTTTATTTGCGTTGATTCTGAAGATCAATTAAAGTTGAAAGAACTTTAGCGCTACCCATACCTTCCCGAACTTTAATTTTAGTGCTACATATCCCCCTCCGAAATTTTTTTCTGACTACGGCCTTGACTCTGCTGAATTGTCGAGTTTGTAAGCTTGAAAGTCCAGCTGAACATCCATAGTGAGGGGCAGAGTTATTGAAGAAGGAAATTATGTACAGTGAATAACTTTTTGAATGAAATGAAACACGCTCATATTTTAATTTTAAAATGCCAATATGTTTTATTGGCAGTTTTGGCGTACACAAAGAGGGGGGGGGTTAAAAGTTCAGACCATTTCCCCTTTGTTGAAGGACATCCATAAATTTTTAATAAAGATTACACCTTTTAATTAGATACAAATTATATACATGAACTCTACCTCTTAAAGAAAGTCTGTGTAAAAATTGTTAACCCAACAGGTTAGCTATTTGTAACTAGGTTTAGAACCACTAATGAAGCATTTACAAATTTTTTGCTCGAGTTTCAAGAATAATTTAACCAGGGTACGCCCCTGGTGGCCACCAGGTTTAACCAGGGTACGCCAAGTGGAGGGGGGGTTAGGGGGGTCATAACCCCCCCCCCCATGAGGAATTTTTTGCCATACAAAAAGCATATTCTTCACTCCCTAATCACACACGTGTATGCATATATGTGAGTTGCAGTAGTCATAACCCCCCCCCATGAAAAATTTCTGGCTACGCCCCTGTATTTAATCCTTTATCCATATGTTCAGAAATTGTATCGTTTCTCAAATAACAGCCTTAATGACATGTTCAATTTAAATTTAAGATTAAAAAGTAACTTAATATACTGCATATTTTAAAGATTTCTGACGCCTAAAATTCTGATACCTTATATAAAATATCGGCCTGACGTCGATTATTAAAAAATTATTCATAGATTTTGCCGGCAATATATGAATGTCGACATTGCATATAATGCCTGGTATTACACACAATAAGAAAAATTGACATGTAAAATATGAAATTTTTAAACATTTCACACAGTGCCTTGCCTGGGAATTCTACAGTATGCCAAATGACAAACTGGCAAAGTACGAAATACATCTAATTTCGTTTCAATATCAAATGCCAAGGCACGTGATTTTTATTCCTCCACTCAGGCTTGAAATTTGCTTTTTCCAATATGATCTTTGTTCTGATTTTTGAAAATACGTGATTTTACTTGAATTTGTTCAACCAAAACGTAGTTTTATACCGACCGGAATGAAAATGGAAGAGCTAGATATTTTGGAGAAGAAATCATGGTCAATAGCGTTACAAAACTGAAATGTCGCTTCCCTGCCATATTCCATCCATAGTGGAAAAGACAGATGTACAGGCACCACAACCAAATAAAATCTACTACCCAGACAGCACATAAGCTTAAATCAAGCTTGACATTTCTTTGAATTTGATGTATTAATACAAGCTTGACACTTCAATTCCTTTTTGGCTTGCAGCAAGCTTGGAGATTAGAAAAAAATGAGTAAGCAAATATTTTCCCGCCGAATTTAAGTCATTTGAACTGTCAAGCTTGAATATAACTTGATTACTGCTTGATTTGGAAAGCCACATCCACATAACAAATAATTTATCATCAGTCATAAATGTACTTGACCATAGAATTTTTTTAAAAATATTCTATATTTGCAAATATTGAAATGCAAATATACTACTAATATTGTAGTAACCGTAGTATAATACAAATATACTACAAAATTGATTTCAAAATCAGTCGTTTTGTCTCTATTTTGGCCAATATTGCCCAATATGAGTGTTGCGATATTGAAAGTTTTAAAACGTGTGCTGCTTTTAAGTTTATATTATGCTTATTTCCCTATTAGTAGAGTCTATAAATCACACATAACATTATTTTAATTTAGATTCATAACATGGAAAAATAAAAGATGCAGATCGGCATCGGGCAATAATGATCAATCTCGCCAAAAAACGGCGTGACAACCATAACAGTCACTTCAAACTTTAGTCATATCACCTTGAGTCAGATTGGTATGGTGGTTAGGAGCTGACTTTCCACAGCTTCGGTCCCGAGATCGATCCCAGTCGCAGGCGTTAGTCGAAAACAGATTAAAATAACTTGAGGTTTCAGCGTAGAGGGGAAAATGCGTGGAAAAATAAAGTATATGGAGCGAGTTCGTCGACCGCCGCCCCACGTAATTAGGAAAATTTTTTAGAGTGTTGTAAGTTTGAATTAAGCTTGCTATGTCAAGCTTAATGCAAGTTGGACAAGCGTAAACTTGAACACTTGATTCAAGCTTGAATTAATCTTACATGCTTGAAATTTTCAAGCTTACTCCAAGTTTGATGCAAATTTTGCTGTGCTGTCTGGGTAGATATCTCCTTGATCCTCACTCGACCTTTGTCTTTGCCCCACGAGGGGTTCGTAGGATGTAAATAGACTTTGGCAGTCGGGTTCTCCCGGTAGGAGAACCCCTCCTTCTCCCTTTACCTTTCTCCCACCTTCCTGGATGGATGTTTCTAGCTGTAAACCGCTTTCAGGGTCAGCTCCCCCGTTAGGTACAGGGCAGGGTTACTCTGCCCCCATTGACTCTGACGACAAATTTGGCACCCATCTGGTGGCTTGGAGAAAAATTTGGAGACTTTGACTATGAAATAAAGTTTGGCAAATAATTTTATAGTATCTTAGTTAAAGAATTTAGCACTATTTTTTACTTTTAATATATTTGATAGCAGATTAAACGAAATTTTCTTAGCTACGTCATATACAGTGTTTGAGAAATTGCACACATACGCAGACTAATGTTTTTACAATTTATAATCACTTTATGACTTACGGATTGTTGAAATAAGCCACGACACTAGATTAGCGAACATCAGGGGGCAACTTTTTTCTTCAAGTTGTTCCTTAACCTTTTCGCGCCGACTGTCACGTATACGTGCCAGTAAGAAACGCACTCAGTTCCCGGCCGACACGCTGGCGTGCCTGAGCGTTTCCTCGTTCACCCCCGGCCGTCACACAGTTGTGCCAGTGTCCTGTAACGTTTTAAAAACTATAACTTTTGGCACAAGATGGCATTGTATGTCCATGCGGTTACAGATACATGTAGATTTGACCTTCTACTCAGAATGGAAGTAGCATGACTCACATACACGTGGTTTTTGATAATATAAACGTAAGTTGAAAGGAATGTTTCTGAATGGTATACTTTATGACGGCTCTATAAATTTGTACGTGGTATTTCTTTATAGTAAGCAGTGAGTTTTATTTTCGCTACAGCGTTGGGTATTACGGTTTGCAGTCCAGTTTTTAGTGGATAATTAGATCTAGTAGACGTGGATTTTTTCTCATTTTACAGTTAGAATGTCGAAGCTTCGAAAGTGTTAGAGCTTGAAATAGCAGAAATGGCGCAAATTATTTGAAATTATGAGATATTGATTCTGAAGCAGATTCGGATAGTAGTGATAATGACACTATAATATATTCCGATTGTTCTGTTCATGGATTTAGGCTTAATCGCGAAAAACTCTCCGGCCCTGGACAGACATTTGCGAAAGAGACTGCCGGACTTAGCGATAAGCGCGCGTTTGCGCTTCCCGTCGCGAAAGGGATAATGCCTAATTCACCCTTGCAACGCTGCTGACTACTTTGTTGCTGAAGAAACTTCTCTGAAAATCTCTTCGGCAGGAGTTCTCAGAAAAAAGTAGAGACAGCTCCATACGATTGTGCAAGTTTTGCGCACAGAGTGCAAGTTTTGCGTCGCACAGAGTGCAAGCATAACAGAGGGCGTTCAAACCAAGCAGACGTTTAGTAGCCTACTCAAATCTTCTCTAACTTCAAGAAGATTTAATTTAAAATTGAAGCAAGAAAATATTAATCACGCTATTTAAAACACAATATCCAACACAATGCTCTTTGCGCGTATACTTAAAGAATAGTTAATACACTGCTCAAAACAATTAAAGGATATTGTAAGTTTTATATAAAATAAAGATATAAGCGAAATTTTTTTTGCCGAAAATGGAAGAAGAGAATCACAAATGCAAATTTTTCTGATTTTCAAACTGTGGAGTATGCTAATTTTTAGTTCGACGTCAAAAACGTCGCTTCAGCGGCAGCGAATGAAATTGGACTTTCAATTGAATAAAAGACAATGAAGACAAGGATGATCGGCATTCAGTGACTGCTTTGTTTCGACGAGTACGATGTCTCAGCGAAGTCATTTAACCGATTCAGGAGCTTGGAGAGTTGTCGGTAGGTTAGAAGGGGGCCAAACTCAAGCCGAAGTAGCACAAGCCATTGGAGTGTCACTAAGTGTGATTTCCAGGATCTGGAACCGGTTTTTGGCGACTGGAAGTGCAGGCTGAAGACCAGGGCAAGGTCGTAGATGGGCAACAACGCCCAATGAAGATCGTTATTTAGTGTTAACGTCTCGGAGACATCGGAATATGAACGCTACTCTTCTCCAACAACACCTTCGCTCGGCTACTGGCACCAAGGTTTCAACTCAGACTGTCAGAAAACGGCTCCATGGTGTAGGTCTGTATGCTCGCCGACCGATGATATGTGTTAGACTAACATCAAGGCATCGTCGCGACCGCAGGGAGTGGGCAACAGAGCATGTGAACTGGAGCATGTCTGAATGGAGCAATGTTCTTTTTTCTGACGAGTCCCGTTTTTCAGTTCCTCCTGATAATAGGCGTATTTTCATCTGGAGGGACCGTGGCAGTAGGAATAATCCTGCGTTCGTGCACGAAAGTGTCAGCTTTGACGGCGGGGGAGTGTTGGTGTATGGTGGCATCTCCATTGACGAGCGCAGAGACCTCTACATCATTCGAGATGGACCTCTGACTGGTCGCCGATATAGGAATGAGATCCTCAGACCTATTGTAGTCCCTTACACTGCAGCAATCGGAGATGACTTCAATTTAATGGGCGATAACTGCATGCCACATCGTGCTAACCTGGTGCAGGATTTCCTTTTCGAGGAAGGAATCGTACGAATGGAATGGCGAGCGTGTTCTCCCAGACATGAGTCCAATAGAGCACGTTTGGGATGCTCTAGGGAGACGAGTTGCTGGCCGCCAACCACCCCCCACAAACTCTCGAAGAACTGGAAAGAGCTCTTTTGGAAGACTGGGACAGAATACCCCAACTCGTGATTAATAGCCTCATTGACTCCATGCCTCAAAGGTGTTCAACGTTGCTGGCCGTCCGTGGAAACCATACCCCCCCCCCCCGTACGGGCATTTGACTTTCACTGTTTCGCCCGTATCTTTTCTATTTTTAGTAACAAATTATTCGTGTAGATAGCGATAGTTGTCCAGTAAATGATATTTTGTAGTCTATCATGTTTTCTATTCTGATTGGTTCAAAAGCGCGGGTTTTTTTCGTAATTTTACCTGTAAATGTGACTTCCCAGCAAACACACAAAGGTTCTCTGAACGTCTATTAACGTTCAGAAAACGTCTTCTGAACGGTAATAGGCGTTGAGAGAACCTGTGTGTGTTTGCTGGGTTCCTTTTTTGGCGTTTATGTAGGGGAAAAAAACAACTTGCAGGGAAACTAGATTATTTTCATTAAAGAAAAAAAAAAGTTGTAATAAATGCTTAAAAATATTAGAAATGTTAATTTTAATAACATATCTTTACTTAAAAATGTAAAATGAACAAAAATATGCAATAAAAAATGTGACATTTTTGGGACCGAATTCTGGAAAAATGAAACTGTTAAGGGGTTAAGAAGTATAATTTCACTTAACTGACAATGGCTCCGTTTTTCAAGTTGAATTATGGGCGATTCTCAAACTTGTCCTGAGAAAACAAGAAGCTGGCAATCTTTATTCAAACAGCTAAGCATCATTAAAATTGAAGTTAAGATAATCAGCTTGTCAACAACACTCCAGAAAACACCTAAAGATATCTTCCTATATATAGACTTTATTTATATAGACTTCATTCGGTTAAGGCCCATTTTAGAACAACGGGGAATGAACTGAAAAATTGTCAAGCAAATGAAAGAGCATTTAAAGAAGGCGTAATATCTGAGAGAGGACCCAGTCCAAACAGTTACAGATAGAAGTGAAAGAAAGAATCCTTGAAGCTGCGGCATGAACGACGGGATAGTGCTGAAACGAGTAGATGCATACATATCAGAGTTGGGCAGTATTGCATATACATGTATTTAAAATACATTATTAAATACATTTTTATCTTGTATTTTGTATTTTCACCCGTAGAAAGCAAAGTCCTTTGATAATGCATTTTAAAATACATTTTCAATGTATTTTCAAAATACTGAAAATACATTCTGCATTATGACATTAAATTAATCATAACACCACAGATTGCTCGGATTGGGATGCTTGAATGAAAATGATAAAATTGCCGGTATTTACTTTTCCGCCCTCTTGATATAATTTATGAGTTTAACTATTCAATTATTACATGTAACTGGAGATATGTTAGGGTTTTCTTGGGTCCTTTAAGTTCAACTTAACAGGAAAGGGGGAAAAAAAGAGTTTTTTACCTTTCTGATTAGAACAGTACAGCGATCAAATCAATAAACAATTTGTGTAAAATACACACATAGTGAGACTAAGTGTGACAGCTGACAAAGACAGAAAATTTTGCCGTTGAAACGATCGCCCTATCCCATTTCATTTAAATGCATTTTTTACACAAAGTTTTTATTTATCATTTAACACCAGTATTTTGAGCGTTTTTTCTGCAGTATAAAGATGTTTCGTCTAGGATGTTTTTCCTGTATTGCTGGTAACTCATTTACAAATACAAATGAAACCAAAAGAAGTAAAAACATGTTTGTGTAGTACTTACTGGAATTTTATGGATGATTACAACTGGGATCTTCAGTTGAGAATTCAATCTATTTTCGATTAAAATGCTTCAAAATTTTTACATGTATTTTGTTTGTATTTTGAAAATACATTAGTTTCGATTTTGTATTTTTCAATAGAAAAAGTATTTGCATTTTAATGTGTTTAAATCAATGTACCTTGTATTTTGTATCGAAAATACATTTTCAATGTATCTTGCCCAATTCTGGCACGTATATCATCTTGATGATAATGTTCGTCCACACTTTATAAGAAAAAAACGCCATAATATTTAGCATTAAAGGTTGGACTTACCTAAAATGAATGCAATGCTGATTCTGAGTCAAATAAATGATTAAAGTTTATTTGCAGAAACCTCATCCAATGAAACAAAACAAAACAAAAAATTAATTAAATATCTGTATTTAATATTTATTTTTAAAATATCGATTACTCTGATGAAACGTCTTATTCCATTTCTCCCAACTTCTCTAAAACTAAATGAACTTCTTTTCCCTAAAAAATGAGAAATAAATAAACTAGAAAAAAACATTCTCCTCTATTACATTGCACGCAGATCACCTAAGACATAAACGCAATATACGAAATTCCATCCCAAAATCTCTGAACTTTATCGCTAACGATCTATCTCTGAAAAAGGTACGAAAATTCAGACGAGTCCTGGAAAAATGAGAAGGGCTGGTAAAAAAAAAAAAAAAAAAAACATTCCCATTAATGTTAACCGATACGCCTCTGCCCTGTTGGCGTTGATTGGCGTGATTCAAGGGGCAACCCTGGCGCCTTCGGCTTCCCTTACCGCAGTCTGTTGTCTTTCTACATTGTTCCCACATTTAGGCTTTTCATGAATTCTGATGCACACACACACGCTTTTTACTACAGACGACTCTTCATCTAAACACTCCCCAACCTCCCCCGCAAAAGCGTTCTAAAACTTTCTCGTTCTCTCTCCAGCGCACCCCCTCCTCCTTCCTTGATCTATGGTTGCCAAACCATTCCTTTGCGTGCGGACCAAAATGAAACAGTATGCCACTTTTTTTGCCTTTTCTTTTTTTGTTTCTCTCTCCTCCATGTACACCAGGTAGAAATAACAAAATGCAGCAGCAAAAAGAACGACGCAATGAAAAATTTTTACCGTAAGCGCACCATAAGCCTGGAGGTTTATTCACGAAAATGATAAATTAGGAGCGGGTGGGGTATGACGGTGGTGGTGGTGGGAGTGAAGAGCAAGAAGGGTATATCTGGGGGGGGGGGAAACCAGAATGTTAGGAAAGGACGGGGGGGGGTTTGCGTAATGTAGTCATGGAGTCTATAATGCCAGGGCTCTCATCTCTCTCTTAAATACACGTATCAGACGGCGCTTCATTGAATAATATACGTTCTAGCATTCCAGAACAGGGCGCCACGCAGGGGAGTTATTTCTTTGTTTCGGTTACGGATAGGGTTATCAAAACAGGGAAGACGGAGAGCGAAATCCCTCCATGCGAGAGAAACGGGATTCATTTGCATATACATCTTTTAAACTTGCTCCTTTATTGCATTGTTATATCCATTTGGAATGGGACTGTTTTTAATTATGATTCTGACGGGATATTCGGAATTTTTAATATTAAATAAATTTCTGGGTTTCTAGATTCTTGGGAGAAATGTTAACAATGTTTGTAAGTCTGCACTCTAAAGACGCATCACCGAATTTACTCCTCTAAAGCATGCTTTTACTAAAAAGTAAAGGATTCTCGTGTATCTTGTTACCTATATTTTTGAAATCACATTTACTCTTCATGAGCCAAAACTTTGAAAAAGACTAGTGCTCGAGCAGTTTTGCAACCGACAGTCAAAATTTACAGTTTTGGATCCTCACAGCGATGATTCAAAACTGTAAATGCAAATAGATACAAACTTACTATTTAGTAATTTATTAAAACTTTTGTCCATTTTAATTTTTATAGCAAATTAAAAATGTTACCAGACTGCACTTTTTCGTTTCTGTAGCAACTTTTCACATTTTCGGTCAAGAGTAAAGGTTGCAAATTACAGAAAGACATGATGTTTAAAATGCCTTGCACTAAGTAAGAAAGAACTAAGCAAAATAATCAGTTGTACTAAGAAAATTTATTTAAAAAAATTTCACATCTATAATATATTTTTTTTAAATTTTAATCCTTATTTCATAAACGTTTTTACCTTAGCGTTTATAGACTTCAATATGTGCACTCTTTGTTGCTCTAAAAATAGTCAGACAATAACCAATTTTGGGCCAGGTATTCGCCAGCATGTCTGTTCTTACTAATGATCTCGCGTCCTTTATTCTTTACTTTATTGTGTCAATACTGTGGGCACCTCAACAGGTGTTTCAAATACTTTGACAAACTCCCATAGAAAAAAGTGTAAGCATTATGTCTGGAGAACGAGGAGTCTAATGCCGTAGGACCAAACTCTTCCTAATCGACGATTGGAGGACTTTATTTAATTAGGATCAAAGTAAAAAAGAATTACGTATAAATCTGAAATAGTTTATTACTAGCTACCCTATACCTGTTCTCATTTTAATGAAAATCACGTTTCTTCGTTTTAACAGTATTTGTCATTAAATTCATTTAGGTTAGAGTTGCTACTCATTTTGGGTGTCATCATAGAAGCCGATGCTAAACAGCAAGTGGATAAAATGTACCTTAGCCCAATGCATGATGACATTTTTTAGATGGGCGATTAATGAGCCAAGTATTGTAAATTCGATATTTTAAAGCAGTGAAAAATTCCGAAAAAGATCTTACATTTTTGTGTATCCATTATTGTTATTTTGTAATACTGCGTAACGTATGCTTACTCCATTGGACGTCATTGAACTGTTAATTTGGGTTTTTGCACATGCGTTATTGTTCTTACACTAATGTTTACATCTAGCTGTCGCCGTACGCTGCGTGGAAATATCGCCAATTTTGGCACCGCATGCGTTAGCGTATTATATAAGTAGATTATTATTATTATTGTTATTTATTTTCGTTTATCAGTACCAGACTTTATAAAACACCCAGTTCCAGTCAAGTCACAAACTGAACATTCACTTCTGGCGCGCCAGCAGATATACAATTAAGATTACGAACTCCTAAGTCGTCCTCAGACACCCGAACAATTGAATAACTTCGCCCGGTAACACATAAAACTCTTAACCAAACAGACCCAAGCAGTGTCTTTCGACGTCCGATCTTCTCGAGTGCGGCGGAGTTGTCCATTAGCATGCAGGTGAAGATGATCGCATGTTTTCACCTTGGGAAAACAACAATGTAATGCCATCCTATCCCTTTCCGTTGCTAAATAAAGATCTCGACACTGCTACAACTCGCTGCTTATCGCGCCGCCCCTGACGGCCCCGGGGGCTGTTGCGTGGTCTGAATACTCAAACAGGAAGATGGTCTGTGATCGGAATACGCGCACAGGCATCGAAGAGAAAGTTTTCGATCCTCGTTAGCCTCTCGCGGAAAATTCGCGACGTGACGTGAGCAAGTAGCTGGCTTACTGTAGGCAGAAAAAGAGGCAACTTCTCTCTTTCATTGATGATAATGCCTGACGGATTTCGACACGAACACTCAACATAAAAACTGGTGTTGAAAAGTAAAATTAATTTAAATCTTTGTAAAATAAGAGACATAAAAAGATACTTAGCAAGACAATCGTTTCGGGTGGTACAAATAGATCACTCTTCTTCAGTTGTAAAAAAGCTCCACCATCCACACAGATTAGAACTCAACCTAGAAGGTTAGCTCTAACCTTCTAATTGATTAGAACAACAACCAGTGGCGCAAGTCCCGCAGTGTTTTGGGCGTTAAACGCCCAAGAGAACACGCCAAATGTAGCAGCATCCAGCTTGACCAGTGCTTGGGAGGGTCAAATCCCTCTCGGCTCGACTCCTGTGGGACCTCGGCTCGACTCCTGTGGTACGCTAATGGGAGCTGGTGCACGTAAAATTCGTCGTGGCTCCAATGCCCTCCAGGTTTAACATTGAGGTGTCGATTTCAGGGGGTTTATCCCACCTCTTGAATCGGCTAAAAATTAGGGGACCCCGGGCTAAAGTCGGATTTCCTTCCACTGGGGCCCACTAAAAATGGAAGTCGCCCCCCCCCCTCTGCCTATTGCCTCGCTATCTGGGGGGATCTAGCATCTCGTGCGGTTGTCAGAGGGCATAAGCAACAACAACAACAGCAACACCAGTGGCGCGCCCAAGGGACCTTCCCCCCACCCTTGTCAAAGATAGTTTAACTTAAGTCTAAAATTTGTTTTTGTGAGCGTGCCTTGACTTTATCTTTTAATTTGTGGAATAATTAACTCTGTCCTTTTATGCCTATTCAATAAACAAAATAATTTAAATTTCGATCTCAGCTTTTCTGAACAGGCATGAGTCGTGATCTATGATCTTTCGAAAGTGACATTTGTTTTGCGGCCTTGAAAGCGACGTTACGGCGTCCACCTAAGGACGGAAGATTTACGTGAGCCACCCCACCAAGGTCAACTGTTTCTTCTTCCGGTCTTGGATGTCTGTATGACTTTAAAGCAAAAATACTCACTGTTGGAGATAATGGATATATCTGAGAAAATTTCAACGTGAAATTCAACGTGAACATTATAAATTATGCATTTTTTATTTGCATATTGTGTATTCATTATTTTACTAGTAAAAATTTATGATTTACCAAACTAAACAGTTATAAAATCTTGGTCTAAAAGTTAATATTATTAGATTTACTAAGTAAACTAAATTTGTACTTCTGGTGTGGGAGGGAAAACGTGTATCAATCTTAGTTGTTTTTTTTTTTTTTAATTCCATCAAAATAAATTATATTCTCAGGAATTAAAGGTACTTTTTTATTTTAAGAGATGTTTTTTCTGCACAATAAACATAAGAAAATACATTTTCAGTAGTACATAAAATAATAATATAGTATGCCACACAACCGACTGTATATATTCAGCTCATAAAATCTGAATATAACAATGCAAAATTTTAATAAAAGTAACGGAAAACAGTTGAAACTATTTGTAATGGATATTTACATTTTACTAGTGATGAGAGAAAAGTTTATTAAAATTTTACTTTATAATTTATAATGTTTTAAAATCTTATGTGTGCCAGAGTACCCGAGTTTGCTTCAGTATTTTTTAACGTCTGAAATAAATACTCGGGGTAATTAAATAATACTTAGACACTGTTGCCGGTAAAAATGAATACACGAGTATCTAATTAATCCAATACCTGGTATGCAGCAATTCAACTGTTGTTTCCAGAGATGTCAAAGTGAATAGTCGACAGAAGTATACAATGCGTCAAGCAACTAATGAGACTACTAGCATTACATTTAAACTAAGAGTTTTTTTTTTAATTACAGGAATTTGTAATGAACCTTAGGAACTGGCATATAGTGTTAACATAGATCATACAAACTGTTCAAAGAACGCTGGAAGTTTTGACGGCTATGTACTTCTTTCAGACTGCTTGTCGTCTTGACTATACAGTGACAATGCACCGGATCATTGCAAACTATACCCTTAAGACAGTTTTTAACATCAAAGCAGATCTGTTTCGCGAATACGCACCCTATACGCTTGATCTGGAGCTTGAAGATTTTTCTCTGTTTTAGAAAGCTAAATGAGCTTTAAAACGTTAACATTTCAATGACATTGAGGACGTCCAACTTGCTGTGACAAACAGACTAAAGGAAGTACACAGTTAGGATTAGAACTTCCTGTTGCATTAAACTCTGTTTAGTTTTCGGATTCATAGCTTAAAAGTCCAGTGTACATGGAAAATGCTAGTAAATAGACCATTTGGCAGGATTATACACAAATTTTATTGGTTGTTAATATTCGACGAACAGTCTTTAATACACTGTCCACCAAAATTAACAAGCTCTAACACGTCTCATAACAGTCAGCTATTCACACAAGCTTCCTCAAACGCTGTATTTTTCATACTCACTTTCTCTCTCAAAAGTTTTTTCCGACATTGATGATATCCTCCGAATACACGAGACATGTTTCATAAGAGAGTTCTCCCAGCATTGTCTCCATTAGATATTCAAAAGAAGCCGGTGCGTTGCAGACTCCTAATAACATGACTTTGAACTGCCATAATCCTTGTCCGATTGCGAACGCAGTCTTCTCACGGTCATCGGGATGAATTTCTACTTTACCGTTAATAGAACGCGAGAAAGCAATTTGGATTCGCTTTTCTTGGCATCAGTGGCGTACGCAAGGGAGGGGGGGGGTTGGGGATCAAAATTTTTTTAACAAAATGTCCATACATTTTCAATTTTTAGCTTAAATATTATAGTTTTAATACAAAGCTATGTCTATAACCCTCCCCCCCTTGAAGGAAGTCTGCATACGCCACTGCTTGGCATACTTTGATTTTTTTGCAGAAGTCTTTTGGCGACTAAAAACTTTATTTTCACAGTTGTTACGGCTTGCATATGGAGATTTAGCTTGCTTTTGCTGAGTAATTTTTTTTTCATAAATACTTTTTTAAATTTTATGATATTATATAAAATAAATGCTTATTTTAAAATACGAATTATAGGCACAAGCAATTCTTACATTACTTATATGGACAGTACGCCACTGTAGTCAACGTAGAAACAGGTGAAGCCATCTTTCTTCCGGACCAAAACAAATAGTGAAGTCCAGGGACTTTTCGACAGTTCAATGACGTCATCACGCTGCATTTCATCTAAAAGTTGGCTCCCCTCTTCTTGCTTGGCAAATGACACTCACTAGGGATGGACGCGAGACGAAAAATTGGAGTCTCGCGTCTCGCAAAACAGCGAAAAGCTTTGTCTCGTCTCGCAAAAATCCCTATATCATAATGTTAAAAATGTTTGTCTCGTCTCGCAAAAAAGCTGTAAATCTCTGTCTCGTCTTGCAAAAAGTCGTCTCGCGTCCATCCCTAACACTCACTTAGGGTGTTTGTTGCTCGATAGGACAGTGGCTGGCTATATCTATTCTGTGTTGCAGTTATTCCGTATGACCAAAGTCATCGGAAGTCCGAGAGGAGAGTTCTCCAAATCTCATAATTATTTTATTCGCAGCGCTTCTCTGTTTAGTTGTTAATTATGCGTCTTGTAATACAGGTTGTAACGAAAGTTTTCCGCCATATCTGCCTGAAAAACTAACTTCTCCTTAGATAACTGTATTTGAAGTTTCGGTACCAAACCTGCACAGTGTCACATTATACAACAATAGTACTTAAAGCTGTACTCATAATTTGTTGATATTCTAGAACTGACTTTTTGCAACGCAACTGGAAGTTAATGATGGTTCTAATCCTCTAGAGCTATAGTTCCATTTGTTGACACCTTGTACTTAATGATAACTATATTTTTCAGAGATTTCACAACACAGTGTTATAAAGTAAGCCACTTTCTTTCAAATGTCAAAAATAGTTCGACAAAATATGAGCAAATACGCCAATGCGAACTGTGTTCTGACGATGTTTGCGGTGGCGGGAAACTTTCGTTACAACCTAATAATTCCTTCGTCAGACGTTCAGATGATTTAGCTGTTGTTGAACTGCAGATTTTTATTGTAACAAGAGTACATATCGCCAACACTTCATTCTTTCGACTTGTCAGCCTCTTTGGCAACTCTAACTGGAAAACTTTTCGACAAGCCCACAAGTGTTGCACCCACAAGTACTCATCTTAGAAATCACTATTACCCGGGTATTCGAGTAATCAAAATCAGAATCGGTTTCTTTCTTGTACTGTTCCAGAAACTATTGATTCAGTTCTTGGTGAAGTTGGTCTTCAGTTCAAAGTGAAGTCGGTCAGGGCTGTTATTTGTTGAACAGGTAGGATGACTTCATTTTTCACGTCTAAAATAGCTATTGATTCTGAGTCTGAGCGTGAGCGAAACTCATTATTTTTAAAGTCCAAGCGAAATTTATGAAATTTTTTAAAAGTCCAGTCTGAGAATGAACGACTCTGTTATACTGGGGACATGTGCCAATGATCATATTTTGTATTTCTGAATGTGACCTCCACTTTTGCCTTTCCACCCACTTCCATCTTGCTATCCGCCATAGTCTGGAGAGTTAACCAGGGCAGATTGCCGTAGTCTTTAAATTTAACTTCTTAGTCAGATCTGTTTTAATGATGGTTACGATAGCTCCTCTGCCTTTCTGAGAGCCGTCCCGACCATAAGCAGTGACGAAAATTAAAAGTTGGGTCGTGTAATCTTCCCAAAGAATTTTACCTTCATAAGTCATTAATTTTATGGATAAAGGGCTTGACGGCATTTTGATATTTTCAGGTAACATTTTCAGTTTGAACAAACTTTCCAGTCTTTCGTCTGTTTTGCTTTCACATCATTTTTCTTGTAATACTTTCACATTTCCTTCTTCGCTAAAATTGGTATTCTTACATTATATTTCGATTGAATTTCTTCAAAGAGAGGCATTCTATTTTCCATTTCCTCTTCGTCTTGCTTAATTTTTATTTTTAAATTCTTTTCGGTTTTCTTTATTCTCTTCTCCACATATTCTCGGTCCTCTATTTTTAAAATTTTCCCAAAGCAACTTCCCTTTTCTCCAATCCAGCTTCCATCTCTTCACTGTAAAAACGAGGTACTTAGAAATAAGGAAAATGTACTTATTTTTGATTACTTTGTTATCTCGTAATAACTCAGAGTTCTTTAATCTTAAATTTAAGAAACATATGTACTCATTTTTTGGATTGTAATTTATATTTTTGCCCGTCATGAACTCGTTCATGACTCAAATATACTTAAAATGTACGAGTACATTAAAATACTCATTTTTAATTATTTCATTTTTAACAGTGTTCTTGTCCAACTTCTACTTTATTCTGTAGTGAGCTTTCATCTCTTCCTGTCCGCGGCCTTCATTATCTTCTCCAAATCTGCTTTCATCTGTTTTTTGCCCGATTCTTATCTCTTCTTGCCCGCCTTTTACCCCAGCTTTCACATCCTTCAACACGTTTATTTCATGTCTATCAGTTCTTTAAGTTGCTCCTCGATTTTTCTTCTCATCGAAACCATACAGCGGAAAATGAAAATCTTACTTTAAGAGTCCCATCCCCATACACCAGAGTTGCAGAAGCTTAGTTCTCGGATTCGTAGCTTAAAAGACTTAAAGTAAATGGAAAGTTCCATCTCTATTCAGCTAAGTGATATCGCCAATCTATGGTGAGAAATCTCCAAACACGATGTTAAAGAATGGGAAAACCCAAAATTCTCTATTTCGCGTTCTAGTCAACCGATTTCCATGCAAATTATTCGAAGAGTAGAATACGAATTTTAGCCTAAATTTAACTTCTGAAGGGAAGATAAGCCATACAAATTTGTAACACCGTTTTATTTCAACAACTTGTATGATCGATGCAAACAAAGGACGGAGGTGCAAGGATACTATTTCAAATCCCTGCAACTGCGAAGCTCGCATAACGGTCTTAGTTTGGTTGTAATGCTAGTAGCCTCATTATATTTTTAGGCGCAATGTCTACAAACCCACTCTAATTGCATGGATAGTCACAAAAATGGCACCGTCGAGTCACAATCAGTCGTAGTTGTCACCGAGTGTCACAAAATAGTCTCATTGTGACTGGCAAGTGACGTGAGTTCACTCTACGAACACTATGACGTGAACACATGCGAACACATGCGACGTCCGTCACTGTGAAATCAGAATTTGACTGACAGCTCATTCTTGTGATTCTAAAGCGACGTCACAGTATCTTTTTTATGACTTTTAAATTTGATTCTATTGTTACATATTTTACTGTCAATTTCGGTAATAATCAACGAGAAAATACGATAAATTTTGTTTCAGAGAAATTTTGGAGGCTTCTGTTTGAATTCATTTAAGAAAATATAAATTATTGAATTTTTATGAATTTGAAAACGCACTTGTATGTGTAAATGCATCGCATATAAGATTTATGACCACATTGTATGGTCACAAGGTGATCGTTAAGAGAGCAAGAAATATCGACGAGAGTAGGCATCGCCGTCACAATGACTACTCGTGACTGCATCGTGACTGTCACTAAGAGTCACCGTGCTATCAGTGTATGAAATTAGAATTTAATTTATAATCTGTCACTACAAATCTACACAATGGCTATCTGACATTTATGGGGTGCCTTGGTCGAAGGACTTTTTAAGAGGCTCTGAAATATATTGACAAATTAGAAATTAAATGAATGGTAAACTTAACAAGAAGACAATATGGTATCTTTCTAAGGAGGAAGAAATCAGCGTGGTGGGGGGGGGGGCAGGATAGCCTAAATTGGGAGAAAATAAATGATTACTGAAAATTATATTGATCTGAATTAGAGGGATATGAGCAATGTATAAAAGATGCTCCCTTGTATGGTTTTATTTAATGTATTTCCTTTCAAGATAAGCTCTTCTAAAGTTAAACATGAAATGCCTTTTCATCCATGAAATGAAACAATGTACGGATTGCATCCTTAATATTTAGTATTAAAATATTCTGCCGAAAATTACACCTGGGTTCTGAAAACACTCACTGCAGTGCATAATAACTATTGAATATCACAAGAGCATGGAAAATTTATTTATAAAGCTATCAAGTTATCGCTGCTGATTTGCTTTCTAAATATAGATTTCAAACAAGTAGTTTAAAAACAAGCCATGCTTTCTGGGCACAGCGTCATTCTCACGTTCATGCAAATGAGTCTACAGTAGATGTGTAACTGCTCTCTCCCCCATCACATTAATGGAAATGAAAAAAAAAAAAAAATCATCTCTATTCCAGCGAGAGATCGCATACGCTCCTCAAATATTAAGGTCCGGTATCAAGGAGGCACAAACATTTAAAAAAGCATCCAGGCACTCAACTCTTGTATATTTTAGAATGATTGTGCAAAAGACTACCGAAGTTATAAATAGAATGGGCACTTCCGTCAGATAATAGCCCCACGGCAGGCTTGCCCATTATTTTTAGTACCTGTCGTGCTATAAAAGCAATGCATATTTATCTAGAAATAAATTCCTCACAGTTACAGGAGTGAAATAGAGATGCAAAGATATCTCTCGTTTGTGTGCCCTCGACCGTGACTGAGCTGCAGGTAGTAGAGATTGGTAAAGATTGTTTTTTTTTATCGGGTCATTAATAAAATTGTGTGTCTACCTGTGAAATCAAGAAAGATCTTTGAAATTGGATAAGACAATGGTTTTGAGCATTTGACTTTTAACAAGAGACATAATGTATGTGCTGGTGTGTTTTACGAATATCTGCAGTTAAAAACGGCAGGTGTGAAGTATCCCAGTTTTTCAATCTGAATTAAGACTGCTGTTTCTAAAAATAATTCAATTAACGCGGTAATTAAAAAAATATGTAACAAAAATAATTCTGTACCCAATCTTTAGAAGAGTAAAGTTTTTGAATTTTCTATACCTTATGACAATGAAGGCTTAGTTGAAGACAAAGCCTTCAAGTCACAACTTTTAGTGACTTGTCACGTCACAACTTTTAGTGACAAATCACAACTTTCTAAAAGTCACAACTTTTAGAAACATCATAATTATCCGAGAGAAAAGACTGTAGTCCACTAGAAGAACAAATTTTTTACGTTTTGTCCGAAACTGCTGTGGACATTACCAGGGACAATGTAGCTAAAAAGCGCGTGCAGTCTACGAAGTCTCAAAATCAACTGCTTGCTCACAACCTGTAGCAGTGACTCCTCAGACAAGGCTAGTTCCCGCCCAAGAGACTTGGAGGCTTCTTAGACTGCACACGTTTTTTAATTTCATTGTTCTTAATAATGTCCAGTGCAGGTCTAGACGAAACATTGGAAATGCTCCCTTTCCCTTGAGAAACACGGTCTTTTAGCCCGGATAAATATTACGCTTCTGAATGTTTCTATACTATAAGAAGTTGGGAATTCGCGCCTCGATTGAGTGAATAGTGGCTCTTCTTGAAAGGTGTCACTCTAGCTTCTCTCAGTCGCTGAATATACATCTCGGTTGATTAGATTTTTCAACTACTGTTTCACTCTTTATGAGTGATATTCATTCTTTCCGTTTCAGAGTAAACGTTAGGGATAGACGCGAGATGAAAAATAAGCGTCTCGCGTCTCGCAAAATAGCATAAAAGCCTGTCTCGTCTCGCAAAAATCCCTATACCGTAATGTTAAGAATGTGTGTCTCGTCTCGCAAAAAAGCTGTAAATCTCTGTCTCGTCTCGCAAAAAAGTCGTCTCGCGTCCATCCCTAGTAAACGTTAGCAACCTGAGAAAATGGGAAATGAATTTTTAAACTCTATTAATGCACTCTTATAAAAATCAACTAGTAGTATGAGTTTAGGCAACTATACCAGTTCTTTACTTTTACATTTTGCGCGTTCGATCATTCAAAACTAGTCGTTAATCACAAGTTTAACTTAAGTAATCTTATTGCACGATACTGAGAGACTACTTTAAACGCAAGTGAGAGCAAAAGTGCAAATCATAGATTAGAACCATAACATGTGCATACTTAATAATCGCTGATGGCGTGAAGATTAAGAAAAGCAGGCGGCAAAAAATAGAGAAACAAGATACTAAAGAAGTGAAGGAATACAAGTGAAGGAATACACAGAACAAAAGGCTGAACGAGCTGAACATCACCAGAACAAAATGTTGAACGAGTGAAGAACAATGAAGCAACCAATTATTAACTGAAATGTGTAGTTTAAGAACAAAAGGAAGACATATTTAATGAACAAGTTTTTTATATCGAAGCAAAAATATACTATAGATTTAGTTATAGCTTAGAGATGGAGTAAACATTAGAGAGAGAGAACATTATTACCGAATTAAGACTCCGTATACATCTGTTTTCTTACTCAAATACTTTCAATGGTAATTGTCCGAAAAAGTGTCCAGAACTAGTTTTATTTATTAGTAAAGACACATAGAATAATCATACATAAACATGAAAGCAGAAAACTCATTCACGGCGAGGTCTTTCAAAGTAACAAAATGTTAGAGAAAAAAACATCTTTTCAGTGTGTTAGAAACGAAAGAGAGAAAAGTGCAGGAAAAGAATTGTGCTCTAACATGTTATTATATTCTTTTCATAATACTAAATTTCTAATTAAAATATCTCACACACTAAAATGAAAATAATGAATTCTCACTCCTTAAAGGAGTGAAATAGCATTTAAAGCATCTTATCTCTGGAGGTGAAATTGCTTTCAACCCATGAAAGTGTTACTTCTTTCAACCAAATTATTTTGGGAAGAATCAAAATTCAATTAGCTAAGGTATAAATTTTCTACTTCTTATCTACAGAAACAAGATTGCATATTTGCCCCTTTAAAATGTGGATGCTTTGGCTGCTGTTTAAATATTTAGGATTGGCAATTCCCAGTTTTCGTTTTTAAGTCTTTCAGATCCTGCATCCGAAATTAACGGCACAAAAATGACCTATACTGTCATGCAGAATGGATATAAATGTTTGTGCATGTTAAAAAAAAAACAATTTTCCGCAAAAATTTATAATGAAGATTTTTTTAAACTATAAATTATATTTAATCAGTTCTGAAAGGTTAGATGCAGATTCAATTTGCATTCAAAAGCGACCCCCACCCCTTCAATCTCATTGGAAAAACTTCCATTTCTCATAAATTAGCAAATCAAACGAAAGCATCTGTCACTTAATTTACAAAACGCACAAAACTGTTGCCATACTACTACACACAAAAAAAACGAATATGTGATGTCAGGGAGGGAAGCAACAAACAAAAAGAAATCTCAAATAGACGGCTCACAGAACGCAGTGATTGTATAAAGCATCCGCTCGTAAATGATCCAGGCTTAGCCCCAAATTTCAAGGTTAAACGGATTACGACTTAAACGACATCTACGATTCAAGAATCCAGAAATGAAACGATGGAGTATGTGTCTCCTCCAACGTGCAATTTTGGTGGGTTCACATCCTCTGATGGAACGGAGCCGCCACCTCTCCTACATGTCAAGAGGTTCGGACAGATGCAGACGAATGGTTTCGGTTACAGATGCAAAAACTCACCCACATGAATAAAAGCGGTATAATGGGTTGTGTGCTAGTCTCTTTGCTTAGCCACATCGCGCGCGGAAAACAATTCAGATCTGGAATCTCCCAAGTTGCTGAGGCAGAGCTAAGAGGTGGGTTTTAACGAAACAACTGGATTTTATCCTCATGAAAGAACACACATTTCCGACTGAAATGCTGTACTACTAAAATAGAAGGCTTTTGTTTGAAGAAACTAAACCTGCCTTAATGCCCTTGATCATCGTTTTAAATCAACTCACTATGTCTGGAATACGAAAAGTTTTAGAATGACTCTTCATAAGCTCTACTATCCATTAACACATGTCAAAGATCTCTCAGTTATAAAACTTGAAGAAAAGAAATCCTAAAAGTGGAAGCGGTTAGAAAAATGTTATGTGTGACCCATATATCAAATATTGTATATTTAGAATGTAACAGTTAAAAATTTTAGAATTAAGAAAAAAGAATTTTTGAAAGATAGCTGTAATGCAATTTTTTGCTTTCGTTGTTTCTTAGTCTGCTAGAAAAAAATGGGTCGCAGCAAAAATGATTGCCAAACTGCCAGTAGAGAAAAGACTCAAGCAGAGAAATTCTGTCTAATATACTATTTCATAAAATAGATTCTTGACAATCGAGGACTGCAGTCAAAAGCACACCTGGTCAAGAAGAAGAAATAAAAGTAGAACGGACCTTAACCCTTTAAGCGGTCAATTATTTTACCGAAATGCTTCCAAAAAAGGCATATTTTGGAAGGCATATGATGAAATATTCCCGCTCTCTCGCTAGGAAGAAAAACCCGGATGAAAAGCATTTCAGTTACATTGACAAGCCACGCAATCTATTGAAAAATGTTAATACTAAATAGTCTCTTCACAATAACGAAATATACGGGCAAATCAGAAAAGGAAAGGAGAAAATATCAATGCCCGTACGCTATACGGGCAAACCAGTTGAGGCCAATTTTGGGTAGCACGTACACTGTACGGGCAAACCGCTTAAGAGGTTAATAATCGTGTCTAAGGCATCTTTTTTTAAAAGTGAAATAGTATCAAGCACCCAGAGTGAAATTGCAACGCCATGAAGACGGCTTGAAACTTATGTCAACTTGCATTAAGTAAACTACATGCTTGGAAATGCAAATGATTACCATTGTGGTGTAATTCGCGAACATTTCAATTTGTTTTGACTAACTTCACCTGCAGCTGCATTTTTGGCGCCTAGAGCACCACTACTGTGATGACGCAAGGAGCTCACAGACAGTGAACATTCTGTTTTTTTTTTTTTTTTTTCTCTCCTTTTTAGTTTAGCTTTGAGATTGCATGGAAAGTGGCAGGCTCCGTTGTATCGGAGACCTGAAGTTATTAATGATTCTAAACTGATTTCTTGTACATAATGTATATACTAATTTTGTAAGATAATGCAATCCAGTAATTAAATTTTAATAGTTAAAAGTTTGGTTATTGCTTCAAGCAGTCTTACAGATTATACAATACGTCTTTTCGTCGGATATCTAGGACCGGCCCCACCTTCGCAGGCACCCCTCAGAAAGGTAAGCAGTCTTACCTTATTTTATTTGTTTCCTAAATTTTTTGGTTTTGGTAGGAAAAGTAAAAACTGGCGCCCGAACAGGGACTGCCAAGAAGGTAGGGAATAATTTTCATGTTGATTCAGAGTAAATAATAAAGAATTGTAAATAAATATTTGATTGAATTAACGAAGTTGTTTGAAAATTTAATTAAGAAATAGTAAAATGGCCGACGCGGAGCTAAATAAACTAAAGAAAAAGCGCGGAATTGTGCGTTCGTCAGTAACAAAAGTTATAACGAAATTAGAAATGGAACTAGCGAAATCGGAAGTTGATGTTGCTGAGTTGGAGTTACTGATGCAGCATTTGAATGAAAAAACAGAAAAATTAAAGATCGTTGACTCGGAAATAGAAAATTTGTTAGCAATAACTGACTTAGAGGAAGATTTAAATAGCGTAGAGGAATACACGGAAAAAATAACGACGTGTAGATTTTTAGCCAAAAGAAAAATTAAAGAATTTAAAAATGACAAACAAAAGGTGGAACATACCTCGATTGATCGTGAGTCAGAAGTTAAATCAGCAACAATTAGTGTTAAATTACCTAAATTAATAATTCCGAAATTTTATGGGGATTTAAATGAGTGGCTTGCATTCTGGAATTCATTTTGTTCTTCGATTCACGAAAATCCGTCTCTAAATGGAGTAGATAAATTTAATTATCTTAAGTCATTTTTGGGGGGTACAGCTTTAAATACGATAGAAGGATTGGAGTTAACGGAAAAAAATTATGCGTCGGCAATTGAACTTTTGAAGGGTCGTTTTGGAGACAATAGTATGTTAGTCAATGCACATATTGAACAACTGTTAAAAGTGACTCCTTTAAGGAGTTCAGCTGACGTTAAGCAATTTAGAAAATTATTCGATTATATTCAAAAAAATTTGCGTGCTTTACAGAGTCTCGGTGTTACGTCTGATAATTATAGCGCTATTTTAACACCGCTGTTATTGAAATCTCTCCCTTCTGATTTAGTGTTGGAATATAATAAAATTGCAACCGCAAATTTTAATTTGGAAAACTTATTGGATTTTCTTTCCAAACAGTTAACAGCTAGAGAAAAATCATTTACAAATACGTCTACGCATTCTCGTAACTCAGAAGGCAGTAAGCAAATTTTCGTTGACCGGCCGAGTCGTAAATTTAATCAGCCCACTTCAGCAGAATTAATTTCGACAGAAATAAATAAAAAACAAACTCCGAACTGCATTTTCTGCAATAAGTCTCATTTTTCGTCGGAATGTTTACATGCGAATTCAATGTCGATTCAAGAGAGGGTGAACAAATGCAAGCAGTTAGGTTACTGTTTCAGGTGCGTGAGGGGTTCACATAGAAAATCAGAATGTAGGTCACGCGTTTTTTGCAAATTGTGTAACAGTACTAATCACTTATCAGTAATGTGTTTTAAAGATAATGAGAATTCGAAACCGGACTCTAAACAAACTTGTGGTAAGCGTACGAGCTTAAATGAACCTGAGAATAATTTGTGGAATACAATTAATGAAAGGGTATATTTACAAACTGTCATTGTGAAAACATGTAGGGATAAGAGAGATTATTTCTTGAGAGCGATTATAGATGCAGCATCATCGCGGACATTTTTAAGCAGATTTGCCGCTAATAAGTTGAATTTGCAATGTATTGGATCGGAATCCGTATTGCACGGTCTGTTCGGAGGTGAGGAAAAAAGATTGAATCATAAGAGATATTCTATTGATGTTCGAGATATTCATAATAAGTTTAATTGTACCTTAAATGTAATGGATCAACAAAAAATTTGTGCGGCTGTTCCGAAATTAGAAAATGACCAGATAATTGAGGAGTTGAAAAATAATAAAATTTATCTCAGTGACTTAAGCATAAAAGAAAACCTTTGTTTGTATGAAGAAGATCCTAAAGAAATACATCTTCTTATAGGTGCAGATTATGCGGGAAAGTTTTATACAGGGGAAATAAAAACTCTATCTAATGGGTTGATTGCTATGAATACACGTTTCGGATGGACTCTTTTAGGCGCTGCTGCAGGGGAGGAGTGGTCAGGTCATAGTGAAACTCTACTTTCTTTGCATGTCAATACGTCAAAATAAGCGATATATGGTCGCTTGATTCACTAGGAATCACAGATCCCGCGCTGTCTCAGACTAAAAAAGAAAATGAAGAATCTGCTTTACGATATTTTAATGAAACGATTACGAGAGATAGTGAGGGTCGTTATGAGGTCGCCCTTCCATGGGTAGAGAACCATCCGGAACTCCCTGATAATTTATCCTTATCTAGAAAACGGTTAAAAAATTGTGTTAATACTTTAAAAAATAAAGATTACCTGAGTCAATATGAAAATGTGTTTAACGAATGGATAATAGAAGGGGTAATTGAAGTAGTTAGTGATAACAATGACAAAATTATAGAGGGGTGCCACTACCTGCCACATCGGGCTGTTATTAAAGAACATTCTACTACTCCTGTGCGGCCCGTATTTGACGCCTCCGCGAAAGAAAGGAATGCGGTTTCTTTAAACGATTGCATTCAAAAGGGTCCTAATTATCTTGAGCTAATTCCTAAGCTCTTAAATAACTTCCGTATAGGGCTTTATGGAGTCACAGCGGATATTAGGCGAGCATTCTTACAGATTTCTGTACGTCCGCAGGATCGTGATTACCTCAGATTTTTGTGGTGGGAGGGAGGCAACCCAGAGAATTTAAAAATATACAGACACAAGCGTGTCGTTTTTGGCGTAAGTGCCAGTCCCTTTCTTCTTGCAGCCACCATAAATTATCATTTAGAGGGAGTGGAAGAACATCATCGGGCCACTGCTGTAAAATTGAAAGAGTCAATGTATGTTGACAACTGCGTGGCCAGTGTTAATTCGCTGGAAGAGTTAGAAACTTTCATGAATCAATCAAAGGATATTATGTAGGCGGCAAAATTTGACTTACGGGATTGGCGTTACAACGAATTGCCAAATCGAGACTCGAACTCGGAACCTGACTTACATTGCAGTGGTAAAGAAGAAATAGTTTCGGTGTTAGGGATAAAGTGGAACCTGCGTAAAGATCCTTTAATGTTAGATGTGAAAGGAGAACCAGGATTGTCGCCAAATAAGAGACAAGTTCTTTCAATGCAGCATGAGATATTTGACCCCATCGGGTTTTCTAGCCCTGTTACGATCATCCCCAAACAGATTTTGCAAGAATGCTGGAAAAGAAAAATTAATTGGGATGAAATTCTACCCCCAGACTTTGCTAAAAGATTCATTCGATGGGCGGCTCAAATAAAATGTTTAGCTGAGATAGAAATTCCCCGTAAGATTCCAGCTTTAGATCAAAACATCACATTGCACGTTTTTTGCGATGCAAGCTCAATAGCTTATGCTACGTGCATTTTTTTAAGACGTGATAAGGGGAATAAGGTTGAATGCCAACTTTTACAATCCAGAGCGAAAATTGCCCCAGTGAAATCTTTAACGATCCCCAGGTTAGAAGTCTTATCCTGCGCCATAGGCGCCAGGTTGGCTAAAACGGTAAAGGAGGATTTGAACATGGAGGGCACAACAACCTTTTATTGGTGTGATTCCATGAATGCTCTATACTGGATCAAGAAGCAGGAAAATTGGGCGACTTTTATTTTGAACCGTGTTAATGAGATTAGAAGGATTAGTGATCCAGAAGATTGGCGTCATATACCTGGCAGATTCAACTCTGCCGATTTCCCGTCACGTGGCTGTCATCCAAGAGAACTAGAAAAATCAAAATGGTGGTTGGGTCCAAAGTGGTTATATCAACCACCCGAAGAATGGCCCACCTTGTCAGATGGTGATTTTGACACAAACATTGTAAATTCTGAAAGAAGAAAATCAGTGATGTCATCCAGTAACACGAATGTTGAATATACCGATTTATTTGAAAATATTTCAGACTTCTCTAAAATTGTAAAAACAGTTAGTTGGATTTACAGAAACGCTCGAGTTAACCCACCTCAGAGAACGAGCGGGCCCATCAGCTTGGAAGAAGTAAACCAAGCTGAAATAATTGTGTATAAATTAATTAAAAAACAGTCCTTTCCTAACAGTAATAGTAAAAACCTCCGCAAACTTCAGCCAATCACTGATGCTAAGGGCATCATCCGAGTGAAGTCCAGAATTTTACAGCGTGATGAAGACGAAAAGTTCAGATTTCCAATAGTGCTTCCTACTGATCATTCAATTGTGTTAAAACTAATTAAAAAGGAACATGAAAATATGGGTCATGCGGGTACCCAATTTGTGATGAACAAATTACGAGAAAAATTCTGGCTCTTAAAAAGTAGAAGAACAATTAGAAAAATTGTACGTAGTTGCGTGCATTGCCGAAAATTCGACTCGCCGGTCGGAGAGGTCCCACAGTCGGCTTTTCCAGAAGACCGGGTAAGAGATGCTAAAATTTTTGAAATCACAGGGGTAGACCTAACAGGACCTTTGTACATTAAAGGTAAACAGAAGGTGTGGATAACACTTTTTACATGTGCCATTTATAGAGCGGTTCACCTCGAACTTGTCTCCAGCCTATCTACCGAGACATTCCTGCGAGCTTTCAGACGATTTGTATCACGTCGAGGTCGACCTGCAGTTGTATATTCTGACAATGGAACTAATTTTGTGGGAACAGACAACCTGTTCAAAAATATCGATTGGGACAAAATAGCGTCAGTTGCTGTGGAGCGAAAAATAGACTGGAAATTCATTCCACCTTCTTCACCTTGGTGGGAGAGGTTAATCGGTGTAATGAAAAGAATTTTAAGAAAAATACTTGGTAGATCTTCTCTAGATTACGAAACACTTCTTACTGTATTGTGTGATGTAGAATCGACGATAAACGGTAGACCACTTACTTACCTGTCCGAAGACGTGAGTGACCTCATCGCACTGACACCGGCGATGTTCCTACACGAGTTACCCATGTCAGGTGTGCCAGACATCGATCATGTAGATAATGCTTCGATCAAACGAGCATTGATTTACCAGAATAAGTTACGCAATGATTTGCGCAAACGTTTCAGAATTGAATACCTCGGCCAGCTAAAGCAGAATTCGAAATACATTAAAGATCCTACTTCTTTGAAAGTGGGGCACATGGTATTAGTGTCCACTAATAAAAAAAGAGTGAACTGGCCCTTAGCCAGAGTTTCTGAAATTATTCCATCTGCGGACGGTCATGTCCGTCTAGTAAAAGTGAAAACTAGTGATGGTGACCTAATTCGTACTGTGCAACAGTTGATACCACTGGAAGCAGACTTTTGTTATCACAGTGATTTTGGCCGAAGGTTGAGGTCTTCCAATGCTTCACGACCTCAAGGTGGGAGTGTGGCGTAATTCGCGAACATTTCAATTTGTTTTGACTAACTTCACCTGCAGCTGCATTTTTGGCGCCTAGAGCACCACTACTGTGATAACGCAAGGAGCTCACAGACAGTGAACATTCTGTTTATTTTTTTTTTCCTTTTTAGTTTAGCTTTGAGATTGCATGGAAAGTGGCAGGCTCCGTTGTATCGGAGACCTGAAGTTATTAATGATTCTAAACTGATTTCTTGTACATAATGTATATACTAATTTTGTAAGATAATGCAATCCAGTAATTAAATTTTAATAGTTAAAAGTTTGGTTATTGCTTCAAGCAGTCTTACAGATTATACAATACGTCTTTTCGTCGGATATCTAGGACCGGCCCCACCTTCGCAGGCACCCCTCAGAAAGGTAAGCAGTCTTACCTTATTTTATTTGTTTCCTAAATTTTTTGGTTTTGGTAGGAAAAGTAAAAACCATTTTAGCGCAATCGTACGAAGAAAGTCAGAATAATGCCATCTTGCATACTGTACAAAGGAAAATTATGCAGCTGATTTCTCATTCCGAAATTAAATTCATGTGACTCAAATAAGAAGAAATGCCTTCCGAGCGCGAGTTGAAATTCAAATACAACAGGATTGTATGGGCTATCAACACTGCGGTTCATCGTTTTGCGATACGGTACTCGTGGTGGATGGAATGCCACGATTGCCAGAAATATACGGAATCAGTCGCTTCAGAAGAGCCATACTGAACAACTCCATGTAGGATCTCAGCAGCCTCGTCTATAAAATACTTGAGAGAACATGTCCTTTCGGCCTTATAGGATCGCAGAGCCATATCACGAGCTTTGAATTTTAAAATGGCCGTGTTTGGATCATGATAATTATCCACACGGACAATGCAACGACGCCTGAAACACCAAAGAGAGTCTTGGCGTAAATGCGACTAAAACACTGCAGCAAAAAACAGGCCCACCGGAAGTGGTACGCCCAGCGACTATACCGCACACGGGAATGGTAATGGTACTATGTTGTCTATTCAGACGAGTCTTAATTCTGTGTATAGAATGATGAACATGTCCGTATACGGACTGAACACACAGGTAAAAGGTGCCACACACGGACTACCAAATGGTTTCCAGTAGTCTGAACAGCCATCTGCACATTTCTGTCACGTTATAAGGTATTGCATCTATCTTCGACGCTTCTTTCAACAAGATAACGGAAAACAGCACGTTTTTCTGATATTTCACGGACTGACATCATATGGTTGATGATTGACAAGCGGATGGTCATCGCTTTACAGCGGTTACGATTTATGAACTCAGGCATAGAGTTGAAGCATCAATGGAATTGACGTATACCTATCCTGTCAACCAAGCTCAGTTCGGCACGAGGCTCAGTTGTTGGTGTCCGGAATAGCAGCTCTGTGTACTGAATTCTGCACTCAGTATACCCACAAACAAGTCCATATATTTTTTCTACTGTACTGTTGGTATACGAAGAATTTATTTTTTTATTCGCTTTCTTTCCTCGTGTTAATATTTTAATCGCCAATGCGTCTGTTGATCAGCGTATTAAAAAAACATAAATGGTCGGAACGATACTCGTATGGCGAAAATTGACGGGCTAAAACAATTACAAAGAGCATTGTAAAGAACCAAAATCAACTCAGACAGGAAGTGCGGTGACATAATTCGCATTAATTCCTTGGAATACACACTAACATGTTAAACTAACAGCGGGGCACAAGAAAACTTTTAATTCCAATAAAAATAATTTGCCTCTCTTTTCTTGGGCTGTCATTGGCTCGTTATAATGCTCTTCTTTGCAAATGCTTTAAGCCGCTAATTTTCGTCATACGTGTGTCGTTCCAATGTCATTTATGGTTTTTTCAATGCGCTGATGAGCTTCCGCAGGGAGAAAGTGGTGCTGTTTTGGCATTTCGAATTTTTTTCACTTTAACCCAAACCGTGAGAGCTCTATTCTCCTAGACAACCCCAATCTCGAGCGCACACCTCTGAATAACTATATCTGAAATATCATCTGAATTAGTTGAACGGAACGGCAGCTAGAGGTCCATATATCGGGGAGGTATTTTTACGACCACCCATGATGACAAGCCAGCATCGACTTAAGTGATGCGGTGGAAATAGATGATGTTTAGCCAGCTTTATGAGCCGCATCGTGAAACTTAAACCTCTCTGGTTAGTTATAGATTCGCCATGTCCATTTATTATGACTGTTTAAGATTCAAAACAGGGTTAGTGCGTGGAAGGCATGAGTCTGATGAAAATTTATAACTGCAAATTATGTCTAGTTGAAATTACTTTTTGCTTGAAATGAAGTCTAACAAAACAATTACAAAGCTGATTCAGTTATTCAAGAGGCGAACTTTTCCCTTCTTGTTTTTCAGAAAGACAGGCAAGCTGCACGAATTTTAATGCAGGCTCCGATCATGAGAAACCAGGCTCTAGACAAAAGCCTGAATGCGTTGCCCCGTTGCAAGTGGCGTACCGTAAGTCACTCGCGACACACAGTACGAGAAGGAGGGGAGGGGGGGATGTAACAGTAGAAGACGAGTCCCCACATAATGAAAAATTTCTTTAATGAAATAAAATAATTTCGGGTTTTAATGTATTTTTTTTAACAGTCGGATGTGAGAGTTGTTTGGTAAAAAGAAGCAACATTTTAATACCAATTCAGAATCGCACGAAATATGTCATTATTTTCAGAAAAGTCATTTTATTTCGCGTAAATATAGAGGGAAGAGGTATAAAAACGGGCACAGTTGTAAATATAGGCACCCCACCTCAAGTGCCTATAGGAAATGCTGAAGACTAGTGACCAGGACTATAGGTCGCATCACTTGTTGATATAAGATAGCAGTTGAAACCATTTTTTCAAAATCTGTGGATGCAGCGTGAGTTACTGTGCGAATTGGTGTTTGTGCTAGACTTCAAGCTTTTGACAGGTATTTGAAATCGTTTTCTTTTCATCTTATGGTTGGTTTAAAATAATTTCACAGTATAGTATCCCAAAAGTGTAGATTCTAATTTAATTTTAGAAGCACGTTTTTACACACACGCTGACTTCAGGCTACATATGATAGTGATCATATTTCTTAGGTAAGGTTGGTTTATATATGGACGCCCTTTCTTGGTGTAAATATGGGCCCCCATTTAAAGGGGAATATCATGATTAAAGATTATTATGATATAAAAGCACATCAAACTCTAGCTGTGCCAACTGATGAGGCTTCTGAAACACCTCGATGTTCCCCGGAAACTTCAAATGCAGTTTCTCCGTTTGGCATATTTCTGTCCCGAACATTAAGAAAAACCACTACTAGTTAACGCAAAGCAGCGATGTCAACCCGTCCCTCATCACTAGATCCCCATATAAAGATCAGTTAACCAAGTCACTTGACAAAAATATTCTCTCAAAAAACGTCCTTGAGTTTTCCTGTTATAAGAGGTCAGCCAGGGGGCAAGTGTCGGAACACCAAAGGGATTAAAAAATTTAATTAATTAAAAAATTAAAAAATAGAGAACCATAAGATAAACCAGGATCTGAGGATAAACCAAACTTGAACGATGCGATTTGCATATTTTGTGATCGGAAGTTCTTTGAAGACACTCGAGGAGAAGTGTGGTTTAAAAGTTTTCTACCTTTTGCATAGTTTTGTCCTGCTTTAAAACATTTGAAACTATTTTTTGAGATTTTCTTTGGAGAGGGCCCATATTTGAACTCTTTGAACCCTATTTCTTCTTGTTCTTTTTATAAAGCTTTTTGTAAATCTTCGTTTTCTAATTGAAATAAGTGATATTAATCCTTGTTTTGCCTTCTCTTACTTAATAAACTTGTTATATTTGTAAATAAAGGTGAAAAATCTAGAATTTTTCAAAATGTAAGTATCTTTAAGTCAAAAACAAAAAGAGGATGACGATATATACACATTTACCTCTATTTATCTCGGAGGGTCGAGCACCTCACTGAATCCGGATGCAGGGATTCATGATCTCCCTGGATCCTGTAATCTCTTCTCACGCTTTTTATATTCTCTCATAGAGAGTCCTAGTTCTCTTTTCTTCTCTTTCAAGTAATTGCAGCGACATGTTTTTAAATAAATTACTAAATACCCATCTTTTAATATGGCTCTTTTAATGAGCTCAACGTGATATTTTCATAAGTAATTGGAAAACGTCCTTACAGCGAACAATTTGGGGGAGCAAGACCCTCAGATTTTTGCGAAACGCGGGAACACCACTGCTTATATACAATAGGCATATACAATCATTGAATCCTTGCTTAATAGTATGTCAGCTCCCATCGCTCAAAAGTTTTGTATTTTTATTGACAGAAAGAAATTTCTTTGGTGAACCGGCTATATTTTTTGCTGCACTTTATCAACAAGTTAAAACAGTTTTTTAGTCTTAGTTCATTGCGTATTAGTTATAGAATTAAAGAAAAGAAAGTCGTCATCATCGTTATTTAAAATAAAATCCAGCATTCCCAAAAATATGTGACAAGTTTTATACTTTTTTCAATTATTAAAATATTTACAAAAATATTTTCCATTTTATTGATTAAAACTTTTAATTGGGGTACAATCCCTTATAAGTGTATTCCAGATGGAAATATAACTACTTTTTAAAAATCAGCTGATCTAAAACCAAAAAATGTTGCGAACATTAAAAAATCTGTATTATATTTAGTGTGCATTACAGAAACTTCGACCATCCTCTCGGAACTGTCCAATATGGATCCTCCGCAAACCATCCTTTATTATCTACCCTCATTCCCTAGTGTGCCTTTGTTTTCGTGATCTGCAGTCGTTTCGCTGCATCTTCTGGACGAATATTGGATCATTCTTCGTGTGGACAGTTCCTAAATCACATCGCTGTCCGAAGAAGGTGATTCTGAAAATGACCGTCATCATCCGTTACCATTCTAGAGCTTTTGATTCTGCCATTGCTGTTATTCTCTTTTATTAACACAAAAGGTGTATTTCATGGGAAAACTCTCAATACAGATTCCATTTCTAAGGTATTTCCAGAGGGATCTAGAAGGGGAAAAAATTGAAAAGTTTTTGTAAGGAAACTTTATTAAAATGTTAATACTACATTTTAATAAAACCTTGCAACATATTTCTACAAGGATCATGATGTCGAAATTAAAATTCACAGCTACAGTCAATATTATCAACCCTGTGCATGTGTTGCTATTTCATTATAGGTAATGCACTCATTGGACATTAAAGTGCAGTTATTTTCGTCCTTTGAGTTGAAACTCGTAAAATGGCGCTATTAAAAATAATCTATAAAACTTAAGGAAACATTTCAACATCATTTAAAATGACTAATCTTGATTTTTTTTAACTAAAAGTGGGAGAGAGATTAAAATTATACAACATTTGCATAAATTTTTAAATTCTATTTATCTCGTTTTGAAAGAAATGTCTTGGAAAATTAAACTGTTTTATTGTAGAAAAGAGTTGTTATCGACCCGTCTTATCCTTTCCTTTTTTTCCTCTCAAATTGAAAGTCATCAACAAATTTATATTATAACTATTATTATTTGTTGAAGTACATATATATTTTGGAATTACAAATGTCTTAGGCAAAAAAATCTGATATTCAGATTAATACTTTTTAATAATTTTTTACATGAGTGAACAATATTTTTTACTAATTCATTGCTAATTGCCATTATTTTATTCTTCTTTAGAACATCATAAAATATGCATAAAAATAATCATCTACTATTCATGTACTAATCATGTACTAATTCATCTACTAGGTATTTCTGTTCGTGAATTTACACGTGATGTTTCTTTTATGTCCGATTAATTACAAAGAAAATTAAAATAAAAGAATCTGACACTGACACTCTGTTGAAATTAATCAAAAATTATTTATTTATTTACTTATTAATATCATACATACATTATCAAAGTTCAGTGCATTCATCATTTATTCCTTAACAAGTTTTGTATTATTTGATTTTTAAAACTATCCAATATACCCAATTATAGTCCTGCACCACGGAGTCCATTGGCTGACTATTCTTAAAAGGTAATTGGTTTTAGCAAGGACTGCCCTTTCCCTGACACTGTTGCATTCCTGAAATTTAAAAAATAATGCTTATAAATGTTCTAAAATTTCTTCAATTGAATTTAGGGATGAATGCTTGAAATTTTGAGTGACATAATATTTTTAGAAGAATTATTTTAGATTCGGAATTGAAAGGCTTGCTGTAAAAAGGAAGTCGCTCCTATTCATGTTTACGGAAAACTAAAAAACGTTTGAACAACAAACTAATGAGACAGTTTCATCTCCTGAGTAACACTAGAACTAAAAATTGGACCTATATGTTTTTGGTACCAAACGAATGAGACTTTTTCTTACTGCAAGATAGTACATGTAACTCTAAACTCCCGTTAGAATAAGCTACCCCATTTTTGCAGCAAACCCTTCAATGGCTGATATTCAATTTTAGCAAATTCAGCTGTGACCCTTCAGTTTTCGAGATACAGTGTCAATAGCAAAAATGCTTTCGATAAGACAAACTTTACACAGTTTTAACCCTTTGAGGCGCAACCCTTTCCCAATGCTGAAAAAAGGGCAGCCGTTGCCATCGCTCGACTTAACTATACCAGCAAGATGGCGTACGATCGAAACGTTCATCGTGTGCCACAGATCTAGAGACCCTTTTTTTGACGCAGCTGGCTGTGCGCGCACAGCCATCAGAGTTTGGTGTTCCCAGAGCGGGAACACTGCGCGTTAAAGGGTTAATTATGAACTGCTTGTTCTAAAATTCCGACATACTCTGTACGGAGACGGGAGGGGGGACGACCCTCTATGAAGAAAGAGGCCCCAAGCACGTGCTACAGGTGTCTTGCTAGGAAGCTGACAACTTAAACAACAGATATTCTGTTGTCGAATAAAATATTCGACTAACAATTGTTCTACACTCTGTTTAACGCATCTATTGTGAGCCTTTCATTTACATTACACTTCAAACTTCATTTAACAATCCTACCCAACGTTCTGTTTTGAAAGGAAGCGCATTTTCAATTCGAAGTTAAAAGTTCAGCGACTGCATGCTCAGCAATCCCAGAAACTGTTTATTCCCTCCCGTTGTAATCCGCACATATTTGCACTCCTATCGTTCATGACATTTCTATCATTATTGCACATCTCCCCCCCCCCCTCCATCACGGGCTCTTAATCAATGTTGGCCGGATTCCGTGCTCTGGGATCTCCAGGAATAACCCTCTCCTCCTCCGAAACGTTCTGGCATCTCGCTCTCTCTCTAGCGGGTAATCTAGCGGAATGACCGTCGGTCATCCGTCAGCTGCAATGGAAGAGTTTGTCATGTCGGACTCGAGTGTAGTGGCCTCTCTCTCGCACAGCTGGTCATTTTTCCCTCGGAAGAGAAAGAATTTTCTCCAGGAGAGTTCTCAAGGGATTTCTCCTGGTTCGACGCAGGAAGAGTTTAATTCGTAACCTGAAATGGAGAACAAGACTTATTAGCTAGTCTTGTCGGCCATTTGTCGTACGAGGGGAGAAATTTGAGAAGTTTTACAGAATGAGGCAACATTCAACTCGCGTTATGCTTTGAAAGACGTAAACTTTCGTATTCAACTTTCCTTGCAATACACTTATATCTACCTATATCATAGTTAAAATACCATTTCATAGATTATTTTTGAAAGCAGTATTTAAAATTGATCTTAACTTAAATATTTTTTCTGGTATTCGAGTTTAATTTTGGACACCAATGCATAAAAAAAAAAAAAAAATTACAAACTCGACAGTTATCTTAAAGAAGAAAGTGTTAACCGCATGGTGTGGCCAACGAGGTCTCCAGACCTCAATCTCACTTGTGAATGCTCTAGGAAGACCCATTGCATGTGACAACCCCCCCCCACACACACACACAAGACACCAAGAACCCTTCAAGTGTTAAAATTGGCGCTTTTCGAAGAGTGGGAATGACTACCCCAATCGTTGATCAATAGCCTCATTTAACCTTTAACGTGCTGTGTACTCGCCGTGAGGACACAAAACTCCGTTTTGACTGTTGCCAGCCACGAAGAATAAACAGGATTTCTATAAAAGTACTTGAGGATGACATATACACGAAAATCCTCTTTACTTCTTAGCACATCATTTCCCGTAAAAATGGTCGATTTCTATAATTGTCAGGATTATTTTTAACAGCACTGGCATCTGCTGAAAACTGGAAGAATACGATGGAAATACATTTCTATAGAAGAACAGCTGGATGAAGACTGCCCAGTGCTTAAAAAGGGGCAGCCGTTGCCATTGCTCGATTTAACTACCAGTAGAATAACGGTCGATCGAATTGTTCATCAGGTGCCTCAGATCTAGAGACCATTTTTTACACAAATGGTTGTGTGCGCGCACAGCCATCTGTGTCAAAAATGATCCCTAGATCTGTAGCACCCGATGAACGATTCGATCAAACGTTATGCTGCTGGTAGTTAAATCGTGCGATGGCAACGGCTGCTCTTTTTTTTAGCATTGGGAAATGGTTGCGATTCAAAGAGTTAACAGTATGGGGGTATGATGTGATGCTTGTATATTTGTACAAGGTGGTCAAACCTCTTATTAGACGAAGAAATAAGCTGTTACGATATATCCTATTTTGACCAATGTTGCTCTCATTTGTATGCCAGCCTACATTAAACTCCTGTGCAATAATTATGTCGCCATTTCGTACCTTACAGGAAGAGATATTAGTATACCGAATTCCCATGCGTTGAATCCATTTTTGAGTCGAAAACCCTCATTTTTCATGTTTATAACCTTAATTTTTCACACCAGTGTACTATTAAAATCAGTGGAAATAGGCTTCAAATATTTAATGGCACCACCAAATATTTGGTGGCACCAAACATTTCCTAGCTTTCAAAATCGCGAGATAAATGTAATTTTTAGTCACACTCGCCGATTTTTCGGTCGCACCGTGCGACCCTGCGACCGTCCGACTCCTTATTTGTATACCTGATTATGATTGTCTAAACTCAGTAGTGCGAGCAGAACTTTTCTAAGGATTATGTTACGCATAGGGAATGCAATCCCGATCCCGCAGAAACGGGATCCTGCGGGATCCCGCACAAATATTTGCGGGACTAGTCCCGCGGGATTAAGATCTTAATCCCGCGGGATTGACACTGAGAAATAAATTATTTTGTATTACAATTTCACGCTGCTTCCCGGAAATTTTGTATATTTATGTTTCTTATCTAACAATAAACGAATCAATAACTACAAATTTTAATTTGAAGTTTCATTATTATTTTTTTAATTATCTTACAATGGGAGTCTGGATCAAACATCTAAATCTAGACATCGTAATTTATATTTTTCGCAAACTTAATTCAGTTCATTCCAAAGGAACTGAAATATTTTTCATACTAATATATCTTTTAGCGAACATTCACGTATTAATTATAAATAGTTTTCATTTTTATAAATTCCCAATTTTAATTATTTTACTAAAATTAAATCTAGACTAGGAAATGATTAATTGGATTTACTCGAATTTGTACGTTCGTTTATCAGCAACTAAGAAAATAACGTAAGTATGTGAATGCATCTATAAATCGTATATTTCTGTAAATACCTCATTTTTAGCAACTAACATAAGACATAACTTAGTATATTATTCTGAATATCATAATTATAATTTACATACTTCTGTAAGCTATTGTATTAATTATGTCATAAGATTAATTATTTTTGTTAAAGTTAAACTTCATAGTGCTTAAAATCTTATTTATTTATTTATTGCAATTTACTCTGTTGAAATGAAGTCCTAGCTAAATGAACTGTCAATCCCGCGGGATCAATAAATCTCAATCCCGAAATCCCGCAAGATGAAAAACAGTGCGGGATTGCATTCCCTAGTTACACATTTCAATTTTTAATACTGAAACAGGGTTTAACCTGTTTGTTTTCATCATTGCGAAGATGCAGTTGAGAAGATTCTCTTCTGTGACCAGCATTGAGTCTTCACTGTCATGTCTTTGTTAAGATGGGAGTGTGTGAACACGTTAATCTTGCAATAAACTTGTTCCACGCAACGTCACACTTCCTCTTGGATGGCAAACTTAACCAATAGACATATTCTACGAGACGACTGGTTGGCATAAGAAACCAATAAAGTTGCTCTACGTGACATCAATGAGGTATTTGTTAGTAAACACGAAACAAATTCTATCAAGAATAACGATGGCTTGTCTTCCAACTCTTCACACTTATAGTTTCAACTATTTGAACTTGATGTGTGTGTGTGTGTGGGGGGGGGGCAACTTTACGTCTTTGCCCTTTTCCATGACGATGAGACGATCCAAAGTATTAAACTTTCTATGCCTCGTTTCCAAGCGATTATGAAGTTATTCAATGTATTACTGGAGAATACTTACACATTTTTTTCAATAAGAACTGTATTTGAAAAATATACAAACAAAAATCTGTTCCAACACGTTAAGACACGTCGAGGGAATCATATATAAAAATAATGCATTCTAATAGTGTCGACCTTATTCATCGGATTAAAATTACCTTTTATTAACTTTTAATGTTATTTGAATAAATGAAATAAAAATGATCATTCAAAGATGCTATTTGGGAGAAAGAAAACTAACACTCGTCTTATGGCTTTTTAGAAATGAACAGTCAAAGAATGTTAGAGATTTGGAAGAACCTGAGGCATTTTTGTACACCTTTAAAATCATCGCAGTTCCAGGTAGTGTTCATGTTTGGCGCTTTTTGTAAGGCAACGTTCCCTGGCCAACTTTTTTTTTGTGCTTGTACTCCCTGCCCTTTTTCTTGCAGTGCCAGTGTACCTTACCCTTTATAGAAAAGAAAAAATAAGTCTTGCCTGTCCACTCCTGGCAAACAAGCACACGAAAAACGAGCATTCCTCTTTTTCAAGCATTCACTTTTTAAATCGTTACATTTTAAAATTGAATAGTTATTTTTTAAGAAAAGAACGTAGCTGTGTTAGATTTTTTTAAACACGGAGTAACCTAATTGACCGTCAACATCTGCATGCACACACAAATCCAGTACAAATGAAATGGTATAAGTTTTTCATATGATTCCATTTGGCAGTGAATTAGAACAGAAAGTTCAGTATAAATACAGAGTAACCTGCTAAAGTGACCACCTTGGTAAAGAGACCACCTGTCTATAGTGATCACTAGGGCCCGGATTTATATGCATTTGCGTATAAATGCATACATCAGCATATTTTGGACTTTCGCGCATATATCCGCATATTTTGGGATTTTGTGCATACATCTGCATATTCTGGGTTACAAATCTAACACTTTGGCATTTAGCAAACAAAAGCATGCTCGTTAAATTTATTTTCTTAGGCTTTTCTGTTTTTTCCAGCTAAAATTCCAAATTCCCCTCTTTTCCGGAAGGCGCTGATACAAACCTGAACCTGCTTGAACTAACATTTCCCTGAAAGCTCCATCTCGGTCACAGGCTTTCAAAATCTCGCTTGAAATACCCATTAGTAGTAAAGAAATGACACTTCACCTCATGCGGATCCCATGTTAATTCTGCGGATCCGTTCGGATGCTTTCCCTATGCTGAGCGGGGAAGGGGGCGTGGTCGGAACGGATGTTGAGAGAGGAAGTTGACTGGATGTTGAAAAGGTTGATAAAAAAATTTTTCCTTTTGTTTCAAATAAGAGGACTTGTAATTTTTTCAGATTTTGACATATTTTTCAAATAAGGGGACTTTGAAAAAATTTTCAGATTTGAACACACAACCTACAAAAGAATTCATAGGCTAATAATGATTGTTGGCTTAAACCATAGGCCGAGAATCCTTCAGGTATAAAATTGTAGGTGTATTGTGTTATACTTTTGTTTTGAAAATGAATTGGGACTTTGATTAATTTTTTATTTATTTAGTTTTCTTTACCATTTAGTAATAGAACCAATGTAAATTGAATAAATGTTGCTTAATACATACTTCTAATGTTTAGCTAATTTTTTGTATACCGTTTAAGATTATAGCATATATTTAATAAGTAACAGTTTACTAGAATATTAAAGTAGGGCTTTTTAAACATTTCTTCTACTGTTAGGGAAGTGAGAAAATTATACCATAGAAAGATTTTAGTACCTATAGTTTTTACAAATAATGATTTAGATAGTGTATGAACCTTTTTTATCTAAACATTTTTTCTTCAGAGATTTATACCCAACTACATTTTTAATCAAGATTTAATTTATTTTTATTTTTTTAACCAACTTTTAATTTTAATTTAAATAATTTTAAAACAAATATTTTTCTAAATTTATTTTTTAACCAAGTTTTAAGTTAATAATTAATTTTACAAGAAATATTGTTTTAATCAAGAGTTAATTTATTTTTATTATTATTTCTTTTTTTAACCAAGTTTTAATTTTAAGTTAATAATTAATTTTATAACAAATATTTTTTTAATCAAATGTTTTTAATTTATCAAGAAAAAATTTTTAATCAAGAGTTTTAATTTTTAGCTAATTTTTTGCATACCGTATTTTTGTTAAGTAGCAGTTTACTAGAATATTAAAGTAGGGTTTAGGATACCAATAAATTTTCTACAAATTTCTTCTACTGTTAGGAAAGTGAGAAAATTATACCATAGAAAGATTGTAGTACCTACAGATTTTACAAATAATGATTTGGATATAGTCTTATTTTCTATTGCGAGAAAACCACTTTAGCCATATATCCCAAAAAACTCAAGTTTTTGTATACGAAATGTATGAATACTCAAAGTATTTATCCAAACATTTTTTCTTTAGAGATTACCGATACATTTTTGTTAGATTTTTAGACACCGATTATACAAGTTTATATTTTCTATAGATCAATTAGAGAAAAAATATGCATTTTTAATAATCCTACAAAACTTTTTTATTGTATATCACAAGTAGAGTAACTTGATTTATAGAATTTCAATACGATACGAGTTAGATTGTTTATGTGCAACACTAATTTCAGTTTTACTATGAAAGCATAATTTTATACATGAATCAACCTTTTGAGTGATATTTTATTGATGCACTTAACATATTTTATAGAAAGGGGAGTTTAACTAGCACAAACTTTTAGACTAGATAATAATACTATTGTTAGAAAGTTGAACTATTAGAAATAAAAATTGAAGATCCGTTCTAGCACAATTGCATGCACAGTTTTATACCGCATGTACATAAATATCTTTCGACTACTTAAATAAAATGATAGTTTAAATCGCAAAGAGTTATCATTACTTGAACTAAAAATATACAAGGTTTTTACTTACGTGAAGGGACATCGTACTAAATCTTCTATGACACATTTCTTGCACCAACTAAGGCTAGCAAGTCCGGGAAATAGAGTAATGATTTAAAATACATTAACCCTACTTCCCGACCCAACTAGCACATTTTCCTTAATTCTTAATCTTGGCTGAAAATATTAATAATATTTTGACACTAAATACCAATAAAATAATAAATTCTAAGACATTACACGCTTTAAAAATATTTTTTTTTCTTATAACAATTTACCAGATTCAAAATACTATTTTATGTAGGATGAAATTAGTTAGCAAGCGAAAATTTAATCTTAGTTAGAATTTACTGAAATACAGATACCATACAGACTTTATTTTCTATTAGGAGAAATCTCTCAAACCCCAGATTTTGTATACAAATAGCATGAATGCTTAAAGTACTTCTACCGATAATTCTATTAATATTAATTGAAATAATAATACTAATAAAAATACTTACATAATTCACAAAAGAATGACTGAAGTAAAATCCACGTGCATGCGATATTGCAAACTCATTCAACAACACATTACTGATAAGAAATTGAGATAAGAATTGCGTTGAAATCCGAGTGAACCGGTACAATAACAGTGGGCTAGTTTACCGATAAGATAAACTCATGGAGTGTGATAGGGGAAACAGTGCAGAATTGTGGGGACTTCCTTCTACGTTCAAAAATGGGGACTTATGGATTAAGACGATTACATGTTAGATTAAAGCATTTCAATAGAAATCTATCCTTTTATTAAACATCGGCATTTTCTTAATTGTGTAAATAGTTCGTATAATTTAAAATATATATTTGTAAATAAATAAGTTTAAATACGAAAACTTTTCTGTGCTTTCTTTATGTGTATGTGTGTGTTGATTACTTGCAAAATAAAAATCTATGAAATGTTACTGCAGCAAAAAGTGGTAAATTTAACATACTTGGTCAAGATTTAAAGTTCTCGTGTTATGTTTTATACTCATCTTTTATACACTACAAGGTAAAAAGTTACAAATTTAACAAAATTTATTGAAGCATGTACTATGGAAACATTAATCTACTACATAGAAATAAAATGTTCTGATTAAAATCATAAACTTAAGTGTGATAGGTAAATTGTGTTACATGAGAATTCACAAAGTACTAATTTTTTATAAAATGAACTTAGCTAAAAAAGTCAGTTTCCGTAATTTTATAACTTAATCGATTTTACAGGTTTTTCAAAAATAAAGTTAAGCGAGATAAAGAAGCTTAGTATATTTAAATAAATATTTTTTTAGGTACTCTTTAATGTAAAGATCTTACCACATTTTACTTGAAGTAACAGAATATTTTAAATCGGTATATTAATAGCATTATCGGTAGAAGTATTTTAAGCGTTCATGCTATTTGTATACAAAATCTGGGGTTTGAGGGATTTCTCCTAATAGAAAATAAAGTCTGTATGGTATCTGTATTTCAGTAAATTCTAACTAAGATTAAATTTTCGCTTGCTAACTAATTTCATCCTACATAAAATAGTATTTTGCATCTGGTAAATTGTTATAAGAAAAAAAAATATTTTTAAAGCGTTTAATGTCTTAGAATTTATTATTTTATTGGTATTTAGTGTCAAAATATTATTAATATTTTCAGCCAAGATTAAGAATTAAGGAAAATGTGCTAGTTGGGTCGGGAAGTAGGGTTAATGTATTTTAAATCATTACTCTATTTCCCGGACTTGCTAGCCTTAGTTGGTGCAAGAAATCTGTCATAGAAGATTTAGTACGATGTCCCTTCACGTAAGTAAAAACCTTGTATATTTTTAGTTCAAGTAATGATAACTCTTTGCGATTTAAACTATCATTTTATTTAAGTAATCGAAAGATATTTATGTACATGCGGTATAAAACTGTGCATGCAATTGTGCTAAAACGGATCTTCAATTTTTATTTCCAATAGTTCAACTTTCTAACAATAGTATTATTATCTAGTCTAAAAGTTTGTGCTAGTTAAACTCCCCTTTCTATAAAATATGTTAAGTGCATCAATAAAATATCACTCAAAAGGTTGATTCATGTATAAAATTATGCTTTCATAGTAAAATTGAAATTAGTGTTGCACATAAACAATCTAACTCGTATCGTATTGAAATTCTATAAATCAAGTTACTCTACTTGTGATATACAATAAAAAAGTTTTGTAGGATTATTAAAAATGCATATTTTTTCTCTAATTGATCTATAGAAAATATAAACTTGTATAATCGGTGTCTAAAATCTATCAAAAATGTATCGGTAATCTCTAAAGAAAAAATGTTTAGATAAATACTTTGAGTATTCATACATTTCGTATACAAAAACTTGAGTTTTTTGGGATATATGGCTAAAGTGGTTTTCTCGCAATAAGACTATATCCAAATCATTATTTGTAAAATCTGTAGGTACTACAATCTTTCTATGGTATAATTTTCTCACTTTCCTAACAGTAGAAGAAATTTGTAGAAAATTTATTGGTATCCTAAACCCTACTTTAATATTCTAGTAAACTGCTACTTAACAAAAATACGGTATGCAAAAAATTAGCTAAAAATTAAAACTCTTGATTAAAAAATTTTTCTTGATAAATTAAAAACATTTGATTAAAAAAATATTTGTTGTAAAATTAATTATTAACTTAAAACTTGGTTAAAAAATAAATTTAGAAAAATATTTGTTGTAAAATTATTTAAATTAAAATTAAAAGTTGGTTAAAAAAATAAAAATAAAATAACTCTTGATTAAAAATGTATTATGTTCGGTATAAATCTCTGAAGAAATAATGTTTAGATGAAAAAGGTTCATACACTATCTAAATCATTATTTGTAAAAACTATAGGTACTAAAATCTTTCTATGGTATAATTTTCTCACTTCCCTAACAGTAGAAGAAATGTTTAAAAAGCCCTACTTTAATATTCTAGTAAACTGTTACTTATTAAATATATGCTATAATCTTAAACGGTATACAAAAAATTAGCTAAACATTAGAAGTATGTCTGAAAAAACACTCAAAATACTGGTGTTAAACGATAAAGTAATTAAAAAACTTTGTAAAAAACACACCTAAGAAGTAAAAGGACTTTCCTTTTACTTCTTATGTGTGTTTTTTACAAAGTTTTTTAATTACTTTATTAGAAGTATGTATTAAGCAACATTTATTCAATTTACATTGGTTCTATTACTAAATGGTAAAGAAAACTAAATAAATAAAAAATTAATCAAAGTCCCAATTCATTTTCAAAACTAAAGTTTAACACAATACACCTACAATTTTATACCTGAAGGATAAAATTGTCCTTCTCGGCCTAATGGTTTAAGCCAACAATCATTAGCCTATGAATTCTTTTGTAGGTTGTGCGTTCAAATCTGAAAATTTTTTCCAAGTCCCCTTATTTGAAAAATATGTCAAAATCTGAAAAAGTTACGAGTCCCCTTATTTGAAAAAAAAGGAAAAAAATTCTTGTCAACCCTTTTAATATCCGGTCAACTTCCTCTCTCAACATCCGTTCCGATCACGCACCCTTCCCCGCTCAGCATAGGGGAAGCATCCGAACGGATCTGCAGAATTAACATGGGATCCGCATGAGGTGAACTGTCATTTCTTTACTACTCCCATTCCCCAGACCCTGTAATCACAAGATGGGGTACATGGATCCAAGCAGTATGTTACTATGATAATTTCGATTTGATCAAAAGGTTTGTTTGTAGCTATCTTTATCCAACTAAAGCGGCATCGATAAAAACTGCGCAAGAGCTACTTATGCAATCATCTACTACAGATAACATAGAGGTAATATCGGGGGATTTCTCTCTTTTACCAAAGACAATTTTAGCTCTTGAATCTCAGAAACTAACACTTTCTCAATCAGTTCAATATACAGATACTCTGGAGAAAAAATTTGAATTTGTATTGGGATCAAAACTGGATCTGATAGAAGAAAAACTTTCTTACCCTGGCTGGAAAAATACCGACTTTAAAGAGCTCAGGATCATTAAGCCAATTTTTGAAGGAGAATCTTCCTTTGAAGAGTTATCGAATTCTGAGGAACTGAATATAAAAGATGTATCAAGTTATAAATACGCGCCGATTGTGTGTGTGTCATGTGATGTAGAAATGTCTTTTTCTGTATTTAAGGAGTATTTTCCGTGAAAATCACCAATCTTGAACCATCCAATCCGTGAATCCAGTGTTTGAACCATTAAAGCAATATGTAGTTATTGCGTGTAATAAATAATTCTTATTTTTTGGATATAGTTTATTTAGGTATGTATTTTTTTTTTTTAATTTTCTTGTTTGAAAATATGCTTATTGCATATGTTAATGGATATTTCATTATTTTTGAGCAGATTTTTGAGTTTTTCATATTTTGTTTATGCATATTATTATGCATATTTTTGCCTATTTTCGTGCATATTTATGTGCATATTTCTCTAGTTTTTTGTGTATATAAATCCGGGCCATAGTGATCACTTAAATGCAATTACACTTTACCATCTTTGTAAGGTGACCAGTTTTGGTCGTCCCGAGGGTGGCACATTGGACAGGTTCCACTGCATTGAGGGGGGGGGGGGTGTTCAAAAGGGAGAGGGAGGTCGAGATCATACAGACACTGTAGAGGGGGAACTACAGGATATGCTAAAGTTTGATATAATATATTTTGTATTTATCTGTAGTCTTTTGTTTATAAAGTCAATGCATAATATGTATTTTGATTATTTACATTTTTGGACGCATTTAATCATTTTGATAATTTATATTTTGGACACATTTTAAGCCCGTACTCAATGTCAGAAATGGGTTATACCTCTAATGTTCAATATAGAAGTTTATGTGTAGCTCTGTACTGCATTGCTTGGTTTAACGGTGCGATTCGTCAACAATATCATCCGTAAACGGAGTTCAAATGAATTGCATAATGCAATTCTGTGTAAAGAAAGTTTGCTATTCGGAAATTTGTGTGCAGCCTGGTTTGCCGGGATGGATCCCCTAATCTCACCCCAAACGGAACTTAAATGAATCGTATAATGCACCGCACTAAAGTCATTTGTTTGTAATTCAGCCTATTAGAAGGGAACATGAAATGGGGGAATGACTCGTTTGCAAGTGCTGAGCATCCGCAGGAGGACGAGTGCAGAGATTAAATCACGGTTCAGGGGCTCAGGCGCTGCCCTCATCTCGCTGGTGAGGTGAGCAATCTGTGAGCCCCTTCACCCTACTGCCACTACTACTAAGACCCGGGCTAACAAGCTCCCCCTCTGCCCTTGTTCCCGGTGTGATTTGCGTGTGGTGTCAGATAGTACATGAGGGGTCTCGTCGGCACGTGCCGTTTTCTCACCGTCATCCCCAACGTGGACGAATCGGGGGTTATCACTAATAAATGACACAGCACAGATTTTAAGGGGGAGCGGGAGTTATATCCCCTTTCTTTCCACTTTTGGTTTTCCGAAAATAATTGAAAAAGTGAAAAAAAATAATTTTGAAATGTATCAGGTGGTTAAGTTGAAAAAAAAATAAATAGTATAAGTGTTATAAAAGAAAATTAGATTACAAAATATTATTTAGTGGTCGGTATATGTGTGCTATTAACACTTAGAGAAAAAAATATATATATATATATATATATATAACCAATAAGTAAAACACAAAACATACTGTAAACAAGACATACCTCGCATATAAATATAACAGCTTTAAGCAAGAACTAGAAACCACATTTTGAAAAGAAAATAAATAAAAACTAAGCCAAATAAAGTGCAAGAACTAATGTGAAAACAGAATGGAACGGAAGTTATAACCACTGTCACCATCTTCACGGGGATATTAACTCAACACTTTCTGGGCCCTACCCTACTATATAAAGTAAAAAAGAAATAAAAACGATAACAAAAAATAGAAATAGCAATTATAAATCTAGATACCAGACCTTGAGCACATGGAAACTCACTTAAACAAGTAATATGTGTTGCCAATGTTAAGAATTGTAAAAAGTGAAAAATGGTGTTGCCACAAAATAAAAGTGTAAAAGGGGAAAGAAGAAAGTATAGGAGTTGCCATATACTAAAAGGTAATATTATTATACTTTAAGAGTATCCAGGTATATTAATATAATTAAATATATATAGAATAATAATAAATTAAAATTATTGAATAAAATAGATAGTATAGCCAATTAATTATAACATATTGCTTAAAAAATAATGATTATTATTAGTGACAAAGTATGAATAATAAGTTATTGTATGACAGAAGATTAATCTAATAAATAAATAAAATAAATTTTTAGGACTGAATAATCACAATATAGAAACCCCGTTTTTTTTTTTTTTTAATCCCTCCAGATATATATATGCATGCATATACACATCCAAATTGTTTTTATACATATTACTCTTTTTATTTTTAAATATGAGAAAATCTTCCTCCGCCCGACCCATCCATTCTATTACAACCTTAAAACCAAAACCCCACCCAACCTACAGTAAATTAACAAAGACATTAGACACATCATTATCAAGAATGGTATATAATAGATTTTAGGAACTTAGTAAGAAAGTTGTATTGTCTAGCTGACAGAAAAAGTGATTTAAAATCTTCAGAACATAGAAACTTGATTCTACAGCAGTGATTATAGATGATATTGCGAAATACAGATTTATGTAAGCAGGAGGAAAAATGAGTAAAGCTATTTACTTTAAAGCTAAAATCTTTTCTCTTATCATATATATTGAAACGGAGGTTATTTCTAGGAGTGATGGAGATACTTAGATCTAGAAAACTAACAGAATTGTTAAGCATATCATTTTTAATTAATTTCAGATTATCCTCTGTATTATAACAACATAACTAATCTCTTGTAGTGTAGATTGTTATGTTGTAGGTTGAGAAGTTTATAGAAAGCCAGAATTTTTTTGTTACAGACTACAGTAGAAAGATTAGTAGAGGAATAGATACTGTTTTTATTGGGAAGATAATGTTATTATTATTAGTAGTGTTTACAAGTAAGATATCATCTATATATCGTTTAATTATGATATGTGTATTAGTGTAATCTTTTTCATAGTAATATAAGTATAGATCTGCAAGGTAACTAGATGCTGAACCACCTTGTGGTATACCATGATTTTGTAGATATATTTTATTGTTATGTAGAATACAATTATTATAGATAATAAATTTAGAAAGACAACTGAAATAAGTTACATCAACATGGGAAGGAAGCTTAATATTTTTAACACAAGTTTCAAATAATTCATTAATTACATTGTAAAGGTCGTCGAGAGGAATATTGTTAAATAAATCTTTAAAATCATAGGTATATAAATAGGTAATATTACTAATATTACATATTGTATTGCGTAGATCATAACTATTTCCTATAGAGATAGAGTAATCATTACGTTTTATATAATACTCATGCATAACAAACAATATCTTTAATAGAAGTTTACTTGCTATATTGCTATATGTATTACATCCTATTGTAACAGTTCGAAACTTTAAAGAAGATTTATGAAATTTAGGGATTAGTACAATATAAGGATAGTGTAGATTGTTATGTTGTAGGTTGAGAAGTTTATAGAAAGCCAGAATTTTTTTGTTACAGACTTCAGTAGAAAGATTAGTAGAGGAATGGATACTGTTATTTACAATTGTAGACGCTAACAAGCTATGATATAACTGTTTACAAATAAAAGCATAGTTATTGGATGATTTATCTACATAAGTAATTATGAAATACTGCTTTATAAAGTCTAGTTGAGTATGAAATTGACTATTGACAGGAGATCTGTAATTTACATATTTAGCAATATTTTGCTTAAAGATTGAAAGTACTTTCACTTTCCAGTATAGTGAAAGCTTCAATAGGAGTATTGTATTTTAAGGCAGTATTATATATGTAATAATCTAAATCATATGTGAATTGTGTTACAATGCCAATATATATATATATATATATATATATATATATATATATATATCAAAAGCCCGTTAAAATCCTAAACTGCAAAACTGCGTAGTTGAGAACAAAAGAAATTCGCTTTCGAAAACTGCAACTACTACATAGTCCCTAGCAGTTTCGTTCTAAATTTGTGGTCAGTCCCCACTGTTTAGTTGTATTTGCATTTTTGAACCAAAACCTCTTGTTGCCCGGATGCCTTGCTGATATGGTTTCGCCCAATCATTGCAGGTTGCAAGGTCACGTGAGAAGACAGGAATATAAAAAGCTTGACGCATCAGAAAGACAGGATGATTGCGTGGCTTCTCTTGCCTGGATAAACTGTAACAAACTTCGATTATAAAATTATGTAAACCCGCAAGACTTCTTTTATTGGCCGGACTACCAGTTTCACCAGCAGCGGGCAGCCGAGGAAGGCTCTAAGTCCCGAGCTGTTTCGCCTCTCCTGCACCTGACGACAATATTACACCTGCTTTGTCCAGCATCGCCCCACCCGGGGCCCGACTACGGAAAAACACTCCAATGTCTTCGTTTTTATTACAAATATATTGTTGTTGTTAGAAAATAAAATTGCAGATGATTTGAAAGCAGAGGGATATACTTTGTTAAATGAAAACTAGAAACGTATGCCTTTCGTGCAAAATCAAGGGAATATTCACATAGCAAGTTATGGTGAATGAAAAAAACCTGGCAAATGCCGGCACTCTCCGGTAATGTCACCATTCACAGAGTCACTATGTATGTTCAAAATCTTTGCTAAATATCTAGAGATGGATGCGAGGCGAAAAACAGGGCTGTATCGTCTCGCAAAACAGCTGAAAAGCTTCGTCTGGTCGCACAAAATCCCTACATCCTAATGCCGCACAAAATCCCTATATACTAATGAGAAATACACCTGTCTCGTCTCGCAAAGCAACTGCAAATGTCTGTCTTCTCTCGCCCAGACTCCGATTATGACATCATGGGAGCTCGGAACTTCAGATATTTCGGAGGCCCCTCTAGAAAATACAGCCTTAAATTATTAAAATTTTCGAAAGCCATACACCATTTATGTCCTGAAATTTTTTTCTTGTACTCATTAAGCATATATGTCATGGCTGAAAAAAATTTATATTGGTTTTCAGGATCTCCCAAACATAACCTCCCAACAAAAGATAATTGCCGTAAAGACGGCCAGCTTCGCCGCCTTTCGCATACCTTACTGTTCTTTATACTCAGTGCAGTGCTGACTAAATTTCTGGATTCATAAAAATCATGTTTCTTTGTTTTAACAGTATTTGTAATTAAATTTATTTAGGTTAGGGTTGCTACACATTTTGGGTGTCATTATAAAAGCCGATGTTGAAACAGCAAATGGATAAAATGTGCTTTAGCCCAATGCATGGTGACATTTTTTAGATGTGCGAGTAATTCGCCAAGTATTGTAAATTTGGTATTTTAAAGCTGTGAAAAAGTCCGAAAGATCTTGCATTTTTGTGTATCCATTATTATTATTTTGTAATCTAGCTGTACCGCATACATTAGCGTATTGTGTAAGTAGATTATAGCTCGATGTTACGAGCCTAATTTTTCAGTAAATCACCTGCCAGCGCTACTTGAATCGTATCCAGATATTGACATGACATCATTTTTAAATCGTCAGAATACAGTCAAACGTACTCAGATGATTAGCCAGTTTGTGTAAATATTACGAGCAAATGGCGAAGAGTTAAATAAAAGAAGAAGAAAAAGGAAAAAAGAGACATATTTTAGTGAATATAATTTATAAAATAATTTAAAATGTGACCTAATACCCTATGGATAATTTAAAAAAACTAGTATTTGTATAGTAAAAAAGAAAAATTTGGCGGACCTACAAGTCTCGAGGCCTCGGGCAAATGCCCGAATTGCCCATGCGGTAGTAAGGCGCTGCTCTCGTCTAGTATCCATCCTATAGGGATTAGAGATGAGTTCGGGCTCATTTTTTGAAGCCCGAGCCAGCCCGAGCCCGAGGACTTTTAATCCGAGCCCGCCCGAGCCCGAACAATATTATTAAAGTTGGAGCCCGAGCCCGCCCGAGCCCGAAATTTCAGCTAAAGACAAATAAAATTAACTACTTCATTAATAGGATACAATAAATTTTGGAGCTTCACACACCTTCTAGTCCCCCGTGCCGCTATTTTTTTAAATAAGTACGTCTATTTATCCCATGAGTCACTTTTTAAAATCTGTTTCAAGGAGTATGTTCAACAAAGAAGAAAATTTTCACGAGCCCGAGCCCGCCCGAGCCCGAACGCAATCGTGAATTACAGAGCCCGAGCCCGAGTCGGGCCCGGGCTCGGGCCCGGGGTCGGGCTCGGGCTTTCGGGCTCGGGCTGAGCCCGTCTCATCTCTAATAGGGATGTCCTTCGGTGAGAAAAATCATCATTTTCCCCATTGGCAAATGTCAATGTTTAGGATGGCTAATGTCAAATAAGCACTTTTTATTACGCCAATTTAAATTTTTAGTGTATCGGGCATTTAAAAATGTGCTTGGCAATATACCTTTTATTTGCATACGGATCAAATAAAAAGGTATATTGTTTTATTGTACACACCAAAACTTTCTAATAGAAACCGCTATAATTTTAAATTCGTACATCTTGTATGCTGGCTGTCCCAAAAACACTGACCTAGGCTATCATTCCTTAAATATTGATCGCAGACGCATATAATAAATTACAAAGTTGCGTAATGAAAAAGGTACAGAATTTTATGGTAACAATTAAAATTTTCAGAAGGCTAAATCTAAATAAATAAATAATTTAAATTTTTAAACACTCCTCGTCCAAAAATATCCCAGTTAGTAAAATGTGCCCCATACATTAATCAGGTGATGTACAAGATTTCAGACTTTCATCATAGAGAGGCAAAGAGATATGTTTAAACAATGTTGATAAGGGGTTACACAATACCAATAATAGCAAAAGCACTATTATCCATTCATGCCATTTATATTTCCTTTCATAAATTGCGACAGCTCCTGAAATGTGATCTTTCGATGCGATTTTTTTCTCTTCGGCAGCCATAGAAAAGTACCTAATTCAAAATATATTTATTTTCATATCTATGAGCTTTTTTGTGAAGAAAGGCAGAAATTTTGTACGTCACCTTATTAATATGCGACATATTTTACTAACTGGGAATTCTGTTGTACGGTGCCTGTATGAAAATTTGAATTTTGCATTTATTTATATTTAATCTTCGGAAAATTTTAATCGAAACCATAAAATTCTGTATCTTTTTATACGCAAGTTTGGAATTTACTATGTGTGTCTATAGTCAATATTTAAGGAATAAAAGCCCAAAAAAGTGTTTTTGGGACACCCTGTATATGTATTCATGCAATAAAAATTTATGTTTGAAATTTGTAGTTCGAATACAACTAAAACATAGTCATGAATAGAAACGATCTTCTTTGGATACCTCATATGATGTAATTCGAACAGGAGAAATAATATTCTTATGAGCATGTTGAAATAAGAGAAGCGTATGTGATAGCACGTGTAAATAAAATGTTAAACGTAAAACGATGTTTTGGAACAGAAAATACGATATTAACTAAGCATGTCATGTACTACCAATTATACAACTTACACATAAATTATGTGATTCACATCGTCCCAAAACAAATATGGTTAAATGGTCACAAAGATGAAAAAGTGCAGCTGTTACCATCTATTCATTTGCTTACAAACAACAGCTGGCTCTGTGGCCCGGCACATCCATCTGTGTCAGAAAACATTTTTTGCTCTGTGGCGCCAGATAGGTGAATCCATTGACTGCCAAGTTGTTGGTGGTTAATTGGGTTGATGGCAACGGCTGCACTTTTTCAATTTTGGACCGTCTATACAGTTGGCTTTCTATATTGATGTAAAAATTCTTACTCTTCAAAGGGTAAAAATTTGATGCATTCAAATTTAATGTGATATTTATTTTGGATGTTTATTTAAAAATAAATAAATGAATAAGAAATTTCGAAAAAGTTTAGTTGATTTTATTCAAGAAAATTCTGTATCGATTGCTTTTTTCACGCAATACTCTTTCTCATCTGTCTTAAAAATTATAGGAGTGAAACGTTCGTTATGAAGTCATTTAATTTCTTTGCTTGGGTTGACGTCCCATAATTAATTGAGAATATTTTTAGCCATTTTCATGGTTTTTCAACATTAAATATGACACGGGAAGGAGCTTCAATTCCGAAGCCGATATAATGGAAATAAAATGATTCTCAGCTGAGAGCATTCCAGATTAAGTTTCTCATGCGATTTGATCGTTCATTTCATGCATTCAACGCTTCAATAAACTGTCGGTTCATTATTTAAGTAAAAAACTCATGATGTATTAATAACTGTGGAAGACAAGTGGAACTTTCGTGTGGAATTTTAATTAATGGTGTTTGATAGAACGTGCTTGTTTGTTGAAGTGACTACATTTTCCTTTAATCCTGTGACAATTTTATCCCTACAGCGAGTGCATATTGAACCCACTGGCTATACTCTCATTTTCCCCTATTAAAAAGGAACATTATGTAGTTTTTGTCTAAAATATGTATTTAAGATAAATACAATATGTATTTAAAATAAGACCATTATGGAAATAAGTTTTACTTTTTAAAAATGTATGCCAAGATTATTATTTGTGCAAACCAGCATGCATTCACAGCGTGTGCATCCAGTTCACTGCACAAATTTTTGCCCGAATTTTTTATGTACTTCTAATTTATATTGATAAATGAAAATAAATGCAAAACTATTAAAAAATAGTAGTATTTAGGACTAAATAAAGTATAATATAGCCTATATTGCTTTCTTTTGTTCGATGAGAGCTACAGAGGGAATAGTCTAATTTTTCGAATTTGAACTTTTATGATTTTTCTGGTAAGTACATGTTGAAAATTTTTCAAAGTATTTTTCCTATCATAAGTAAGCCTTATTCAAGTTACTATTTTATTTTCAGCAGACTTTTTAAATAAAATCCTGCATTTTAAAGCATTCCTGCATTCCTGAATTTTAACTTCAAACGAGTTAAAATTTATGACCAATAAAATGCTTACTATATTTAAAAACTAAATATATATTAATATTAAAATGTCAGTTATAGCATGTCAAAGTATTTTATATAATTCTCGCTTTTCTAAAAAAATATTCTACAGCGATTATTTTATAACGTATAATTCTATGTAGATGACAAACTTATATCCCTTTAGTTTGACACTGTGTTCACTTATTTTTAAATCACTAAGGCGAAGTAGGTCTTCAAAGTAGATCTGAAACTTAATTGACCTGCATTCGTACGTTCAGAAATACTTGTGAAGATAAGGTCTAAGTTTAAATCCTCTAAAATCCTGGCTATAAAGAGCTGCTGCGATATTTATTCAGAGTTGCGGGGAATGTCATGAACACGATATTACAATCTGGAGTTGACCGTGTTTTTCAGGTAATTTAAGAACCACGCTTCACCAGGGCGTGTTTAAATTAATAAATGTATTTTAGTCATAGATTAATTCAAAAAGTATATGTACACGCACACGAGAAAGAAAACTTGCTTCCGAAAATAAATTTCAGAACTCATCGTACAGAAAGGGGAAGGATAGGGGAAATACTGATACCTTTTATTTAAGAATAAGTTGACAAAAACCGTCACAGGAATAAATGATTCATCTCACACTTGTATTTCTGGCTTAATTCTAAAATCGTGAAGATTAGTGGGTAACAAGTGGATGGTAATATAACACAGAAGAAAATTACGAAATAGCGAATAATAAGTGCCCGTAATATTCTAATATATTTTTATAACTGGTTGAAATAATTATCATTTTATTCACTAGTGGTAAATAATAAACTATATACAGAGAAGGGTGCAAATAAATTGTATCTAAAGTGGTTATCACACTAATTTAAAATCCGAGCAAATTTCTTCCCAAAAAAATTTTAGACCGATTTTTTCTATCGCCGTTTTCAAGGCGAAAGAATAAAGAAAATCGGTCTTAAAGTTGCTCGGAATTTAAGCTAATGGGATAACACCTTTAGGATATCCATAAAATGAGCGTAATTTCACTGAGCGAGAGGTTTCGCTGAATTTATCTATTTGTTTGATTTGTTTTACTATTTTTTATAGCATATGCGGTGTGCCTTGCCTTTCAGAAGTTATTGGGGTCCATTGTCACCCCAGTAACTTCTGAAAGGCAAGAGCTATAGTCATAAAAGTGGGGTCTAGGTATAGTAAAGTTGCCATGCTCTGCACAAGGAAACCGTTCACAGCGCCACCTGTTGGCTAAATTTTGATTGAACGTTCTTATCTCGAAAACGGTACAAGATACGGGGGAAAAGTCTATTATAAAGTAGTTCATCATCATCGATTCAGTAAGAAAAGACACATGTGCAGATGATGTCCATTAATTCGCAGAATAATGCTACGGATGAAAGGCAAGAAAACGAACTGCACTTATTCAACATTTAATTCATTTATTTTTTATGCTGAAAGTGCTTTCCGTCAGCAACAATACACGTCTGGACGCTGGGTCGAAACTTTTGCTGAAAGTTGTAAAATATGGCTGGTGATATACTGGCAAAAGCAACAGTAACACGTTTTTGCGTCACTGCCTTTTATTCCTTTCGTTTTCAACATTTATCTCTTCAAGATGTATTTTCTCAGTAAATCGGTGATGATGAACAACTATGTAAGAGTTTTTTTGGCGTATCTCGTACCGTTTTTGAGATAAAAGCGCAAATTGCAAATTTAGCCACCAGGTGGCACCGTAAGCTGTTTCCTTCTATAGCGCATGGCAACTTTACTTTACCTAGACCCCACTACTGTGACTATAGATTTTGCCGTTCAGAAATTATTGGGATGACAACGGACTTTAGCGGGCACATAATAAAGTAGCATTTCTCAATGGTAAAAATGTTCTTAGTTCGGATTATTTTTTTCGCCCGTATGAGACGTATTACTTGTCTTAAGTAAAACACGCATCCTAATCGTCTCTTAATCTAGTTTAATTTCAGATACAGACATTAAAGGATAAAAAGCTGTGTTCTCTCTGACATTTTCCTACGTCACACCTCCGTGTACAAAACCGATTTTGAATTTCAAAGTGTAATGCCTGGAGGGCGGTAGTGACTACTTGTCGAATCAAGAAAACCACGCAGGCAGAGCAGAATCAATTTAAGAACGCTTAACGACTCTGCTTCCATCCCTTTTGTCTAATTGAAATAAGTCGAGTTTCCATGACGATGAATAAATTAAACGCTTTGTCGAACACGGAGAAGAGAAGTTACGATCATTCTGCGTCATTCGGCGCACCTCTGGCTGTCAACAGTGCTCTTAGACATCCTTATTTATGCCTCCTCCCTTCCACGAGCATGAAGGGGTGAGAAACTTGGTTCGCATAGATAATCACGCGACTCTCGTCTCTCTCCTATGGCCGTGCGATCATCCTGATAGAAAGAACTGATCTTTCAACCAGCTATTGAACGAGTTCAATTGCAAATTGTGGGCAGTCCATTTTTGCAGTCTGTGCATCACTCATCTTTTTTTTTTTTGGGGGGGGGGGGGGGTCGGTTTTGATTAACTATACTACTCTGTGGGGAAAAGTGCATTTACTCTAACCCTTACAAGCGCAACCACTTCCCTCTCAATGCTGGAAAAAGGGCAGCCGCTCGCACAGCCAGCTGTGTCAAAAAAAAGAGCTCTAGATCTGTGGCACGTGATAAACGATTCTATCGATCGCCATGTTGCTGGTAGTTAAATCGAGCTGCACTTTAAATCGAGCTTGCCTTTTTTCACCATTGGGCTGTTTATCCAGTTGTTCTTCTAAATCAATGTACTTCCATCGTATTCTCCAGTTTTAAACAGATGTCAGTGCTGTTAAAATAATCCTGACAATTTTACAAATAATCGACAATTTTTACGAGATATAATGTGCTAAATAGAATAGAATTCTCGTATAATTATGTCCTCCTTAAGTATTTTTTATTGAAATCAAATTTATTCTTAAAAACTGTGCATAAATATCTATGAAACTGTTGGAGTAATCAATTTTACCGTGAAGAAAAATTATTGAAAATTAACTTTTCAAAAGATTTTACTTTAAAGAAACATGATGGTCTACTTGTTCATTGAATTGGCTGTATCTTTGTTTCTAAATATCGTAAAAATAAAAATAAAGGTGTTTTGGAAGCCCTTAAGTCTCCTCTTTAAAATGAGACAAAAAAGGGAAATTCGAATTTTTCTCCAAAAATGGCCTTTCTAACGTAGGCAGATACTTCAAAGATTTTTTAACAAAGAATTGCTAACTATGTGAAATAAACAGGATAAACTGACTGAACTACCAGGGGTTTGTTTTACGGCAGTCAAAGACGTAATCTCATAAACTAAAAATTGTTTATGAGATTATGTCAGATTCATAAACTCTGACTCAAAAACTTTACGTCCTATTCGAAATTTGTGTCATTCTAAATACTTCCTCGAGACGACAAATTTCGATATTTTTTACGAGACCGAACCATGAAGAATTTAAGTTGAGCATTTAAGGAGGAGAATCCAAGATGAGTAATAAGTAGGAGTAATAGATAGCATTAGAAGATTCGTTATACAATACTTTTGATTAAAGCATCGTTTACAGTGTTAATAAATATTTCGTAAAATTAAAAATGTTTGTTATAGTCATCATTTCTCAATGGGTGCCTTACAACTAACAAAAGCAATCCTGTGTTAATATATCTCGCGGTACTTCGACAGAAGAGACTACCTGAAAGTTTTTTTGTTTTTTTTTACCTTACGAAACAATGTAATTTTTAAACAGTTTTTGAACGGCAAATAACCAAGGATGGTTACAAGAAGAGACAAGTGTATTTTTCAATACTATACAAAAATTTTGCAAGACCGTACAAAGCTTTGCAGTTGCCATGCCCTATTTTTCATCTAGCAACAGCCATCCCTATTAACGTCAGAGACACAAAGAAAAGAAAGGGGGGAAAATGATAATAACATGTCCGTTCATCACTATGAAATTTTTTTGTATGCTAAACTTAAATGAAAATTAAGAGTCAAGAAAAAATTATCTAATACTTAACAGTATGGATGGCGCCTCAGTTCATTTTGCCATGCAGCTTAAGAGTTTGCTTCTGAAAATTTCACGAGAGATTATTTTTTAATTTATTGCATACCATTAGACCTTTGTGGGGATAAATATAATGCGCACTAGTAGACGAAACCGAACCATGTTCCACTAACTTAATAATAATAATTATTATCATTGCCGTACCAGGGCCGTACCCAGAAAAAAAATTCGGGGGGAGGGGACCAAACGGCAAAAAGGGCTAAATTTTTCACAAAAGGCTTCATCATTATTGTTTTATTAACAAATTTTTTTATTTCGGGGGGGGGGGGAACCGGGTTCGGTTCCCCCCCCCTGGGTACGGCCTTGATTGTTGTTATTATTATTATTGCTGGAATAATTCGGGCATATTCTACTCGACTTCGATCATCTTATCAAGATTTATCTATCTCAAGAGAAGTCAAAAGCTGACGCCGAGATATGGCCACAGCGGAGAATCGTTCTGTGGTTGAATCAGAATTGGTAGAGTTGGTAAGAATAGACTGCTGTGCTGAGTTTCAAAACTAAATAACGTGCAATTAGTAACACTTAACAAAGCTAAATAGGGATTTTTTTAGGGAATATGCTCTTCTAAAGCTTTATTTAGTCTAAAATTATTGGTTGCGTATTCAAAGTTTGCATTTTGTTGCATGTAAATCGGTTAATTAGAACGATTCCCATTGGATTGTCGATTTCTCTCCAAACACACCAGTCATTGTCCCGCTGGATTCAGTTTTAGAAGCTTATTTTTTACTTCAAATTTGGCGATATTACCTATATAGTAGCCATACTTGTTACCATTTAGCGCTTGGAACACATAAAATAAAAGACTGCCTCAGCCATGAATTTTAGAATTCCTTAACTTTGAACTTCACTAAAACTCCCCGAAAGTAAAGGCTATTTTAAAAGAAAAATGTTTAATTAAATTCCCAGCGGAGTTTCAAGGAAAGCTGTGGAGTACAAAGCCATGCTGGAGATTTTGTAAAATGAAAAATAGTTCTTGCACATGCAAGGTATGCGTCACTTGAAATAATGCGTATAGAATACATAAATCATAACAGAAACATGCAGTATAAATACGCGATTATTAAAGAGAGTGGGAGGTCACATACGCAGGCATATCCAGCGTAAACAGCTGTCAACTTAGACATCCTGACTAGCCAAATGATAAAGCAATGACTTTTAAACTGTTTAAAAGCCGAAAACATTATTAGGGAAAATAACCTTCATCTTATGTTTTGTTAGATTATAAAGTAGCCGAGTCGCATATTTGTGCGTAAATTCGACTGACAGATTTTGTACAATTCGTGACTTTAAAAGATGTTTTTGTGATGAAGTAAAAAAGTATGTATTATTCATGGTTATAAACATGCTTTACGAAACTTTCAGTATCAGTTTTTTAAACACAGAAATCGCAAAGCAAATTTGGATAAGACAGAGCACATTTTTAAAAAAATTGAAAAGAGCGAAATAAGATCCCCCCCAGGGCTGCAGAAAGTGTTTAGAGATCAATATTTCGACAGAACACAATTTGTTTTGTCCAAAATTCCTCCAAAATCGAAGCATATTTTCATTCTAGTGTAAGCGACTATCTATCGCTAATTTCTTTTGATAACAACTGCGTCTCTACAAAAATATTTTTCCCCTTTTTTTCTTCTCTTTAAATACACTCAGCATGAAAATTTCCCCATCGCTTTAGAATTTCCTCCTAACCTTGTTTATGCGTCCGGACACATTCTGCACATTATGATCCGACCCCCCCCCGCCCGGACAAAAATCGGACACAAAATATGCCACTTTAAGAGTGCAAAGTATGTATCTTAAAAAGATATTTTGAAATCGCTGGCGAAGTTAGATTCTTTAAAAGAATGTTAAAATATATTTCATTATCGCTTCAAAAACTAGCTCCTAAAACAGAGTTTTGAAATATAGTACACCAAAGTGAAAAGGTTCAATAATCACGGCAAAGAGAAATGACAGTCAAAGTAACTTCTCTATACATGTGAATGCATCCCTGAGAGTGAAGAAAGTTATTCCTTTTAACCAATTTACTTTAGAAAGACTCAGTGGTCATTTTATCAAGATGCCAATGCCCAATTTCTTATACTTTATAAGAGATTTTGAATTACTCACCATTTAAACCTTTTACCGAAACACTTTTAGGTTTTGGTATATTTAATACTCAAATGTGGTTACTGACGAAACATTTCCCTTTTCAAGTGACATAATTGCAAACATTTTTTGTTCAAATAATCATTTAAAATGAAATAAAAAATATTTTTATAATAAGTCCATCAGGAAATCAACATTAAAAATAAAAATTTAAGCTTAAAAACACGTTTTTTTTTTATAGGGATGGAAGTGAATCGATACATGCAACTTTTGTGCACGATGACACTGTCAGTATATTTGATAGATCTCTTGCATTATTTTATATTTCGTTATGATTTTCTTTAAGAATAGCAGAGGTGTACTTGTGGGACTATGACTTAACCATACTTCTTCTACATTGAAGCTTATAGGTCACCCACTTTTGATTTTTAGTGAGGAGGCTTACTTTGTATGTCATTATTTTTAACATATTAAAATTTTATTTTGTGGTTCTACATTAAAATGGAAACCAAATAATGCATTTTAGACCATCTAGTGAGCAATAAAACTGTGCGCAGTCTTTTAAGATGGACAATTTATGACTTCGAACATGTCGACTGTAGCAGCAATAACCGACTAATGTGCAATCATACTTACAATCAAACACTGCAAAAATAATCTTTAGTTCTTTATTTATAAGATGGGAAAAAACAGTAAGTTCATAAATTATTTTTTACTTGTAGTTATTTTTAAAAATGTAAAGAGACAGCCGTGTTTCGGACCCCAACGAGCATGCGTGAAACATATGTGCAATCAACCATTGGGAAAAAAAGAAGAGAAAAAACTTTATTTAACATAAAAATACGAACTACATATCTTTCCTTACTAATAATTAGTTTTTAAAAGCGTAAAGGGATTTTTCAGACATCTGGATATTTATAATATATGTATGTATGCATTAAAGCACTCACTGATGGGAGGGGGATAGCATTTAATCTTGTCCCTAGCACTCACCAATACATATTTCGTCACTGCCGACCTTTAAAGAAAAAAAAAAGAAAAGAAAAACTTTTATTAATAATTACATTAAATTTACACACCTACTAAATAAGTTAGCTTTAGGCAAATCTTTGGGCGCCTATATGAGTACTTTTGGAGCAGGTTGCTGCATTTGTAAGGGACAGTGTGTTTATATCTGGCTTTAACGGTGTAGTTCGAAAAAATCATGTGATTTTGGTACATAAGTACAAATAAACTAATTATCTCAGGCACTTCATAGTTTTGAAACTGTCTCTTTACAAGCTCTACAACATACTGAAATAAACGATAAACCTGTATCAGTTTCAAAACTTTTAGAAAAAATTAAAAATCGGAAATTTTCGCAAAACGTGTCACTCTTCAAAAAATCTTGCAGCTCAGATCCATCTTTAAGAAATTTTTCTGAAATTTTCACAAAAAGCACAGCATTTTCACTTATTACAGTATGTAAAACAGATTATGAAGAACCATCTGGAATTTTTTGGAGACCATAGTTCTATTAGTTTATTTCAATTTGTGTACCAAGGCTAAAAACACAGCGTTTTTTCTTTCGAACTACCGCCTTAAAGTACTTTAGAACTAAAAAAAAAAAAAAAAAAAAAAAAATCAGTAGACTCTAAATGCGTTCACTAGGCCGACGACTAGGGGAAGCATTAACCCCTATCTGAACCTCCACTTCGTATATCTGTGCCCATGCAAGTCTGTAATCTTTGACTTATAAATCACAGAAGAAGAAAAAAAAATCACTAACTACTCTTTATATTTTTAATCTGATACACCACAGTATATAATACATCGTAAAATTACAGCAGCAAAATGGCAATCCAGCATGATTTTATGAGACAGCGGGACACGAGAAGGACAACTACCCTGCGAAAAGCGAGACGAGAAGAGGCAGCCCTGTGTTTCGTCTTATGTCGTCTCAAATCCATCCCTATTTTTTATGTTCTATAAAAATCCTGCTTCAAATATTATCATCTTATTCTTTTACTTAACCTTTTAACTCTGTCGATATTCTCAATACTTTTTTCAATGCTGTGTATAAAAAGAAAGCTTTTGGGAATTCTATTCTGTTAGTATGTGAAATTGAAATGAATTGTTTATTATTCTTGTTTTCAGTTTAGATTAGTTTCTTCAGTTTATGGTAAATCCTAAAAATATTCATAACCATATCTTATTAACTCTACTGAAGACGGCTGTTAGCATGCTTACTTTAGGAATGTGTTCATTTTGTAAATTATCTTGAGTAAAAAGCATATGACTAGTATTTGTCATGAGCGCCCACAGAAAAGTTTTTAGAGGAGGCAAACTTCAAAAAAATTTTCTAGAGAGGGCCGAATTTCACACTTGTAACAATTTGAGTTCCGATTTCACTTTGTGATGCCCGTTTGTTTACATCATAACACAATATACTACACTCATGTCCATAAATTAAGGATAATGAAGTTCAGGCAAAGAAAGAGAAAGAAGCAAAACAAATTTGACTTATTTGTAAAGTCTATTTATTAAACAAAAAGTAAAGAGCAAAAAAGATGCTATATGTTTGACATAATTAATAAAAATTGCAAGTTTTACTCCCTTGACCAAATTTCAAAAAAGAACCTATTTACAAAAAACAGTATAACATGGTTAGTAGGATGGTTAATACGGAGTATGTCTCCCGGACGATGCAATACAGGCCTGACAACGCCTAGGCATGCTGAGTATCAAATGATCAATCTGATCTTGGGGAATATTACACCACTCATCAAGCAATGCACTCCGAAGTTCCGGTAGACAGGTGGGAGGGGGTTGACGGGCTGCAATTCGTCGGCCAAGCATATCCCACACATGCTCTATTGGATTCAAGTCCGGTGAGTATGCTGGCCAATGCATACGGGTGATATCCTCCGATTGAAGGCATTCGTCTACAATGTTTGCACGGTGAGGACGGGCGTTGTTATCCATAAACACAAATTCAGCACCCATGGCGCCCCGAAACAAACGTACATGTTGTTCCAGAATGACATCCCGATAGATGTGGCCTGCCATCGTTACACTCTGAACATGCAGGTCAGTTCTGGAACCAAGAATAATTCCTCCCCAAACGAGCCATCCTGCACCACCGTAACGGTGTCTTTCAATGGTGTTCTCTTGGTGGTAACGGTTACCTGGCGCTCTCCAGATGAATGTCCGGCGAGAATCAGACTCCAAACTAAACCTGGACTCGTCGGAAACCATCACACAAGACCACTGTTGCGGTGTCCACAATGCATGCTCTCTACTCCAGGTTAATCGCAGGCGACAGTGAGTTGCGGTAAGTGGAACACATCTGACAGGCCTACGAGCATATAGACCAATGTGCCCTAAGCGTCTGTACACGGTCTGCCTTGAAACTGTCGTACCGGTAGCTGATGAGAGCTGACGAGACAGGTCTGATGCTGTACTCCGTCTGTTTCTTTTGGCAGTAACTGCCAAATAGCGGTCCTCATTCGGCGTTGTAACTCGGGGGCGACCTGTGCTGTAACGTCTACTCGCATTACCATCATCTTGGAATCGTTGCCAAAGCCTGGAGATGACACTCTGAGCGATTCCAAGTTCCTCGGATACTTCCAGCTGGGTACGTCCACATTCCAGTCGTCCGATAATTCTGCCACGTAAAACATCATCCAAATGCCTCCTTTGTGCCATAACTATGCGGTTTTTGCACTGAAAGGCTTTCACAGCGCTTGTGAACAATTTTACTTCTTTGCCACTATTCCTTATATACCCCTCTCTTACACTCTCGTCATTGTGACGTACCATCCACGCCATCTGGTGGTTTCCTGTAATTTGCATATTCTTCTTCAAGATGTGTGTGATCATTCCACAGGTGAAATTTTTATTTTAGAGATCAATTTCTGTGTGATTCTGAATTATCCTTAATTTATGGACATGAGTGTAAATTTCTAGGGGGGGGGAGTGCCCTACCTTGCCCCCTTCCATGGACACCCATCGAATTTGTTAAACGAAGCAGAGTATAATAAACACGTCTCCATTACAGATTCATGCTTCAAAATAATAACCTCTAAAGGCAATCAAATAATAATCCTAAATCTTACACAAGATTTGTTTTTTAAATCCTGGCTTCAGGGGAAGCTTTGATCCTACAAATAGATATTCTTAAAGTAGATAACATTCAGTAAATATTTTTTTTTCAGCAGATATTAAGATTTAAAAAAAAAAAAATCTGCACGTTATTGGTTGTGTCTGTGTTTTACATAGGTAAAAACAGATATTGGTTAAATCTAACAAGAAAAATATAAGTATTATACACACTAATTAATGCCCTGGTACAGAGGGGTTTTTTTCCTTTTAAAGTTGAAAATTGCTAAATATTTGGAAACAAATAGATTTAAAAGTTATATAACATTTTCTTCACCCTCCATTTTTCTGTACTCGTATGTAGAAATTCAAACTGATTGGTATAGTGACAGTGGCAGAACTGAGCAGATTCTTTCAACTCTGGAAAATATAAAAAGCTAAAAATTTCGGGGAAGGGAGAGGGTGGTAAAAACTAAAGACAATATTTATTTACTTTGAATATTTTTGAACAGACTTGTGAAAATTTTCTATCCAATTAACGGTGTAGATTTGTTTTCCACATCAACAGATTTTCTCTAACAACTGTAAGTCGAAATTTTGAGATTGGAGTTCTTAAATTTTATTTTTAAGTGTTCGATAGTGCAAATCTATCAGTATCAACGAAAATATGTTGAAAAATCTTAATACCGTGTTTACTCGCGTAATAGTTGCCTTCGCATAATAGTCGCACCACCGTTTTGAAGCAGAAAAAATAGCTTTAGAGTTACAATATTAGGTAGCAAATTTTCCACCCATAATAGTCGCCCCTAGACGTGAACCACCCTGAAAAATTGGCAAAAAAGTGTGACTATTACGCGAGTAAACACGGTAATAATTGATTAAAAATAGATGAAAGTTGCCTGCTGAAGAATGAAAAAAAAATAAATATGTACAATACTCCAAAAGACTTCTTGCTCAGTTCTTAAAACTCCAATTTACAAGTTGTAGCCTCTTCAGAAAATAACCAACAAATCTAAAACACTGAGCGATAACCCCCCCGTAACAGCGGAAGCAGTCACCCTTCTACATATCCAGCCGTCGCCGGATAATAATGCGAGGCCAATACAACAGCCCAATTATCCCGTCCAACACCTAGACTGAGATTACAGGACAGTGTACACCCCCGTCCTAAAATTCCTGCACTTAACTTCTACTCTTGCCCCACGTCACTGAATCTGCAATACTCCCGATGATTACACGGCTCGGAAAGGGTTTCCAAATCCCTGAGCCACCAACAGAGGATCTTCAAGAAGGGGACGGGGGCGGTGGGCTTTCTGATGTCTCACTTCCAACCCCCTTCATTAAGGGTCCCCTTTAAAACAGACACCCCCCCCCCTCTCTTTGACGCCTCATTGGTCGAGCATTACGTCCAATTACGCCGGATTAACGCTTTGGAGAGCTATAAGACAAGCAACCCGAAAACTAGAAGAGTAAAACAGAGTTTTAGGAGTAAAGCACAGTTTAAGCAGCAAATATTCTGAAAGAGAACAAAAGAAAGGTGCGACCGAATGATAAAATCTTTTTTATTTATTTATTAACATTTTCTATACAAGTTGAAAATGATTTATTATTTTGGTATGTCTACATGTCCATATACGATACATATCGATTGCCAAGAGATTTGTACATCTAAACACAATGTTCCATAAATATTGACCTCGGATAATATTCTTCAAATAACAACAGAGATGTATAATAAATGAAATATTATAAAATTTCATTAAAAAAGGGTATAGCAATTTTATGAAGTCAATTAAGCTTTTCAGGGGATTTCTATAAGTAAACGTGCAACTGAAAATTTTATTCGGCCCATATGCAAAAGAATTCCCTTTTAGCAAAATATACACTATACACTAATCAGGTGGTATACAAAAATTGATCATTTTATCCTAAAAGTGTCAAGATATGAAAATAAATAAACGCTGACTTACTTTTCCATAGCTTTCGAGTTGAGGGGGGGGGGGGAGAATCAAGTCGAAAGGATTGCTTTCAGGGGTCGTACACAAATTACGATGGGGAAAAAAAACGGCTGCATAAATAGGTATACTATATTATTATTATTGGTAATGCATACATATGCATAGCCCCTCAACAAGTTGGCTTAAACATATCTCCGAGCGAGACTTTTTACGATGAAAGGCTGAAATTTTGTCCATCACCTACCCTGTTTACTCGCGTAATAGTCGCACTTTTTTTGCCAATTTTTCATGGTTAATGTCTCGGTGCGACTATTATGCGAAGGCGACTTTTAAGTGAGTAAACACGGTAATTAATGCATGGAACATATTTTACTAACTGAGAATTTTTTTAAGAGGCCATATAAAATTTTGATTTTTTTATTCATTCAAATTTAATCGTCTAAAAATTTTAATCGATTTCATAGAATTTTGTACTTAGTAACTTTTAGTTTATCATATATGTGTGTGATTAATATTTAGAACGAAAGCCGAGGTCAGTATTTTTGGGGCACACTAAATATACATTTTAAGAAGCGACATTTTGAGTTTCTATTATTTCGATAACTCAACTGGCAATCAGAAGATTTTTAGAAACTTTTTTGACACAAGAGATTTTTTTAATTGCTTGATTTGATATTCAAGCAGAATTTTAAATATTATCGTCACTATTCAATCAATTGGCAATTTTTCATCAAACATATTAGATTGGATGGATCAACTGCTCGCTCAGTTCACTGATATTACGAATGTCATTTAATAATTCAAAGATTTGGTGATTCCCTAAACTGGAATTGGAGAGGTGGGTAGTTTGGGGGTGGGAAGAGAAACGCAGAAATACATTTGGTACACAATTTCTTATTCTGTAGATTAGTATCCCTTGATATAAAAATGCTCATAATACTCAATTTCTGCACGTGGTTTGTAAAAATAACTATATAAAACATATTTCAGAATTATACGCGTTTGATAATGCACCTTCAAAATGCATAAATAAGTAAAAGTAGTGATGCTTCACGCACTGACACAAAAAAGGGGGGGGAGATTGAACGCCTTTGTTTTGTCTTCACTTTGAAGGGACTTGGAGTGAGGGATTCACTCCGGTATCAGAAAAATCTCTTATTAAAAACATGCACGGTTAAAGCTTTTCATCGATACTTCTTTTTTATTGAAAAGAAGTAAAGGAAAGAGGTGGTACCAAAGGAAAGGTAAATATTTTAAAAGAAGAGCATTTATTTCGTTTTCTGCAAATTAAAAAAAAAAAAGTTTCCCGTTTAATTTCACTCCATTCATTAATATAGTTATGGTACTACTAATAAAATTTCTATTATCTTTGAAGTTAATAAAGAAAAGTATTTTAAAAGAAGAGCACTTATTTCGTTTTCTTTGAAGTAAAAAAAAAGTTTTCCGTCCAATTTCACTCCATTCATTAATATATGTATGGTATTAATAAAATTTCCGTTTCTTCCCAAAGATATTTCTATTATCTTAAGCATTTGTCATGGTGTAGTAATAATTGCAACGTAATTCCTCAAATAGTCTTTCACTGGTAAAAATAAAAATAGCCATGTACGTTGTACACAGCAAAAAGATACCCACAAGAAAATTTATTTATTTTTTTAAGAAAAAAATATGTTATACAAAGAGAAAAAAAAATACTTTTTGAATTTTTCACAGAAGTGCACTTTTGCACACCCTGCGTTCTAAAGTTTAAATTGAAGGAAGGGTCGTTCCGAAACAGGAGAGTGTAATGTTGCTATGAAATGACAATGGCTCTGACAGCTTTACCCTTCAAAGGCGAGAGGCAAATCTGCATACGCTATTTCCTTTGAAGTCATTTGATGCAGAAAGAAGCGAAAAACTTCACTGCGCAGGTTCGCCTATTATAATCTCCTCTAGAGGTTTTTTTTTTTTTAGAGTAAAATGTTCCTTTTCAGTTTTGTTTGGTCTCGAGAGACTGAGAAATAGTGCAGAATCAGTCTATGTTCACCGTGAAATTCTCTCTGAATACAACATTAACCGCCGGTTGAAGGATCATTTGACTGAAGAGTAAAATGAATAGAAATCAAAAATATGTTTATACTTGAAGACATCTATTACATTACTTTATGAAACGGAGAATTATTCAAGAAAATTTAAAATTTTATGTCTTGTGCGTGCGTGTGTGTGTGTGTGTTGCTTGGGGAGGGGAGGATTTGAACTATACAATTTAAATTATGTTTATTTGAGCAAAATTTTATAATCGATTTTTCAGACATTCTTTCAACCGAATAATCAAAGCTTTTACCTAAAAAGAAAACAAAAAGAAATAAAGAAAAGAAAAGAAAGCTTTTTTTATATGTATAAGGTCTCCGACCATCTAAATATTTAAAAACATTACCTCGTTACTGAAGCTGCTAAAATAAATAAATAAAACACGTCTGTTAACCCCTTAACCTTCGCTCCCGTCAAAATCACGGGCTAAGCTTTCTCCCAATATTTCTCGTGCCCGTCAAATTTCCGGGCAATACTGTTCAAAAAAATGCGCCAGAAAGATAAGAGCGTTCCAATTCTGATGCACGGATTTTTTTGTAATATATAATTTTACATAACAGATGACAATACCAGAGTATTTTTAACTTAATTCGGAGATAGTTTATTTTTAAATACATGATAGCAGTACTCAAACACACGCGTATTTTTGATATGCATTATGCAATCTTAGCTTACTTTTTTTTTTATTTATTTATGTTCAAAGAAAGTTTTAGAATTATTTACTTATTTTACGTAGTAAGTTTAATAAAATTTTCTAGTGTTTAAAACATATATTTTTAATGATTCCCTGCTTACTACAAAACATACATTCAGTCACAATGACCCTGAATGTTGGCTTTTCCTAAACATTTTTTTTTTCTCTAGTGCTTAAAATGTCTAAAACCTTAAAACGAACAAATATACTATATATGCACTTGTTTTATACAATTTTCTGGAATAAAAGAAATAAGCACTTTTATGACCGTTTTCTTGAAAATAATACGACGGTTAAGGGGTTAAGCTAGCATTCTAAATCAAATACTATATCTGGTATTTCGATTTCTCAAAATCTTTTCTTATACACGGAAAAAAGGAAATGTTTCGTTGAATCAAACAAAATTTTGTTGCTTCAACAAAAGTTTGTTTGGCATTATTTCAACTAAGTAATTTTGTTAGTTTTAACAAAATTTTTATTAAACTAATAAAACTATTTCGCTAAATTAACAAAAATTTGGTTGATTCAACAAAATTATTTCGGTTCAAAATTACAGCCGAACATGCGATTTTACGCTGCCAGTTGGTAGCAGACAAGGGTGGACAGAATATCAAGCACGTTCTGTAAACTTGTGTAGATTATTTATATGTTCTCAATAAAGCTATGATACGCCACCTAGGGGTGGTTTTTGGAACTCTTTTTTTTTTTTTTTCCTCGATAAAATTCCTATAACTTCAGTATGCCATTACCCCGTTTTCATGCAATTCCGCTGCATAGTTTTTGCTACAGACTGCTCGCACATTTCAAGTTTAATTATGGGCACCCTGTAAATTAAAAGCAAATAAATACGAGAAAATGAAAAATATAAAAGAAATAAGCATTTCACTGAAGCTGATGATGGATCACTTCATTTGAATGGGACTCGTTTTTCCGAGTTTTTTAATGCATTGCTCGGAAGCAAATCCCTCTTCGGCTCTAAGCAAGCCCGAAAACAAACTTAACAGCCACGTCTTGCTGTTAAGCTGAGATCAGCCACCACCGGTCTATGATGAATGACAGTGATGAAACATCCGTAACACCTATTACAGTGTCGGATTTAAAATTCTTGTAACCAAAACACATCAGGGCACGCAGAATTAAGAAACACCGCGGCCGTTATCTTAAAATGGGAAAAAAAAAAAAAAAAAAAAAAAAAAAAACAAGATAGCAAAACGACTCCAATGTAGAAGAAGGCAGTCCTAAGCAGAAGATCGCGTGATGCCATATCCGGCTGAAATCTTTTGTGAAGTCCTCACTAAAATTCCAGACACACGCCAAACACGCTGAATAAACCCGCTGCACCGTTATTCTTTTTATTAGTCATCTTTTCTTTTTTCTTTCTTTCCTTTCGTGCTCATTGTCACACACAGATATTAATCCTATTAAATCCAACCACATTAAATGATCGTCTTTGTGTCAGATATAGTCATCCGTACGCAGTGTTACTTTTTTCTTTAGCGTTTCTTCTCCCCTATTTCTCTTACTTCCCCCTGCTTAGGCAGAACTTTAGTCAGCTTCTTGCCAAGCTTAAAATTTAAACAATCGAAGTACACATTCTTTGCTCAGGAATGAGGCTCATATTTTACAAAATCTATATAAATAAAATTAGACTTTTGTCTGTACATTTCTTGGAATTCAAAAATTTTGCGATTTCTATCCGTTTCAAGCACCCGGGAATCCGATGCGACCCTCAAAAAAAAGTTTGTCTGTCTGTCATTCTGTCGTTCTGTCGTTCTGTCATTCTGTCCGTGAAGCTTTTTCTGTTTAAGCATCACGTAAAAACGGCTGAAGCGAATGATGTGAAATTGGGTGTCATGATAGGTTATCACTCAACTTAAAACATAGGCGTGGAATTTTTAAAAAATCTTGATTGGATTTTGAGATTTTGCGAAAATCGTTTCAAACTGCGTAAATTTGTGTTCGAGCATCACGTAAAAACGACTGAAGGGAATGATATGAAATTGGGTGTCATGATAGGGGGTCACTCAACTTAAAACATAGGCGTCAAATTTTTAAAAATTTTCATTAGATTTTCAGATTTTGCGAAAATCGTTTCAAACTGCGTAAATTTGTGTTCGCACATCACGTAATAACTGCAAAGGTGAAAAAATGATATTTGGTGAAATGATAGGTGGTCACTCACCTTGAACTATAAGCATCTAATTTTAAAATCGATCCGATTTCGAGATTTTGTGAAAATTGTTTAAAACTGAGTGAATCTTTGTTCCCGCATTACGTAATAACGACTAAAGCGAATGATATGAAATTTGGTCACATGATAGATGGTTGCTACACATAAACTATAGGTATCCAATTTTTTAAACATTTTCATTAGATTTTGAGATTTTGTGAAAATTCTCTCAAAATACGTTTATATTTCTTCAAACATCAAGTAATAACAACTAATACGAATGATATGAAACTTAGTGATATGATAGGTAGTTGCTAATCTTAATTTATAGGTGTTGAATTTTTAAAACATTTTGATTACATTTGGAGATTTTGCGAAAATCGTTTTAAAATGCTGAAATTTTGTTCCAGCATCACGAAATAAAGACTGCAGGGAATGAAACGAAATTGGGTGACAGGATAGGTTGTCACTCAACTTAAATTCTAGGCTTCCAATTTTTCAAAGATGTTGATTAGATTTTGAGATTTTGCGAAAATTATTTCTATATTCGTAAATATTCGTTCGCGCATCACATAATTACGACTAAAGCGAATGAAATGATATTACTTAGGGACTCTTTTAACCTGTAATATTTTAACAATACATAAAAATTATAACTTCGCTTTCTTTACTTTGGCAACATACTCCATCCATTCTGTGTACTCCTACAATGCTGACGAAAGTTCTTACTTTTTGGAAATTTGCATTCACTAACCCGTCAAGGACGGGTACTTCAGCTAGTAAATAAATAAATCTGTAACGTTTTCTTATTTTAAATTCCCACTAAAGTGCTGGACATTAAAAGCGTATCATAATCCATGTGTCATCCCTATTTGTCTTTCTTGTTCTATTACGTTGAAAAATATACCATAATTAACGCGCTTGAAAAAAAAAGAGATAATTCGCTCCAAAAGAGCTAAATTAGCTGCTGTTCCACTTGCCGTGCTCTTATGGGAACGGAGTTTAGCGCCCATTCTCTTTCATGTATTTGAAATTTGGCCCTGGATCAGAAAAGTGCCCTGTTTATTTAATTGTCCTACTCCTACTAACTACTTATTTGTACGTATATTTAATAAAGTGCCATTAAATGTGACAGTTAATAACACCTATTTAACTATCCAACGGTTAATTTTATGGGCTCAGTCTATTCACTATACTCTAAACTGTGTTTTGTTTAATTGAGCAAAAGCTGTTTGGTGATAGTTTAGTTGCTTCGTTTTGTTAATTTAACAAAAGTTTCTTTGATTCAACCAAAGTGATTTAACGCAAAGTGAATGCCTTTTTGACTTAAAAGTTTCGTTCAATCTCAGAACCAATGTTTGAAATCATTCAACATTCAATTTAGGCATACGCCAAAGACAAGGCGCAGGACAGTGCAAGGCAGAGGAGAAAATTCTTGATTACACGAGAGCAGAACATTTGCACAAGTGTCTGCTGATACGTTTAAGTATGGGTAATATCAAATTACAAAGCTATTCATTTGGGGACTTTTTGAGTTAGTTGAAAGTTTCAAAGATAAGTCTAATTCGTTTATATATTTATTAAAATGTATATTTTCAATTTAATGTTTTTATATGTATCAGCAAATTTAGTTAAAGGAACTCAATGACAGTTTTCCCTACTAAAACAAACTTGGTAAAAGAATAACATGACGACGGAAAATTGTATAACGCTTTTTTTTTAATTAAACTGTAAACCTGGGTATTATTTATTATTAAAAATACATATTTATTTTACTTCATCACAAACGGGAAACTATTTTTTTCTGCCTAACTGTTTATTTTTTTTTTAAATTAAAATTAAAACTGTAGATATTTAAAAACACTAGAAAATGTAAATTTTGACGATTAAATAAATTACTTAGACTGAAACGTTGGACTAACTGTTTGGTAGATTCAACAAAATACGATGGTAAAATCAACAAAAAAAATGTGTTACATGGGACTTAAACGTACTACGAGGGGTATTCGGAAAGTAAGTGCCATTTTGAAAAAAATAAAATATATAAATAAATAAATATAAATAAATAAATAAATTTTTTTCTAGTTTTACATGAAAGAGCATATCTTAAACTATTTTTTTTACATATTTTCCGCCAATCAAACACTTGTCGTAGCAGGCTTTTCTATACCTTCTTCATAGAAACTTCTCGCCAATGATGATAACGACGACTTTAAAAAAACTATGGCGCGCAATTCAAAACAAACTGAGAGAAATGCTCAATAAAGGAACTATGTTGCTCCATGACAGTGCTCGACCCCCATACTGTTAGTGTCACTCAAGCGATGATTCGAACAGTTTCGTTGGGAGCAGTTCGATCACCCGCTGTACAAGCCAGACCGTCCGACTACCACTTGTTGCACATGAAGCGCGAACTTGGCGGCAAGGGCTTTGGATCTGATGATGAAGTGAAAAATACTGTGGAATCGTGGTTACCGTCTTTGGGGGAAGTTTCTACGAAGAAGGTATAGAAAAGCTGGTAACTCGCTACGACAATTGTTTGAACATTGGCAGAAATTATGTAGAAAAATAGTTTAAGGTATGCTCTTTCATATGAAAATAAAACTGACTTGAAAAAAAATTCTTTTCACTATTTTTTTTTTTCCAAACCGGTATTTACTTTCCGAATACACCTTGTAGTTAACAAAGACATTAGTTAATTCAACCAAATAATTTGGTTTATTATAACCAAATAAACCATTTAAATAAATAGTTTAGTTAAATTAGAAAAGCATTTATCAGTTTCAACCAAACTGTTTGTTAAAATCAACAAAATGTTTTGTTGAAATAACCAAATAAATAGAACTAAATTATTTTGTTAATTCAAAATATTTTTGTGTGCGCTTTTTCAACCACATAAATTTGTTGATTTCATAAAAAAAATTCCTGAAGCAACAAAACATTTTTTTCAGTGTAGGAAACTGTCCAACTTACCTAGTTGGGTTCACTGTATGCTTTAAAAATTTGCAGCTGAAATACATGAGAATTACAGCATTTCCTGTTGTTATTTCTAAATCAGACGTTCAGTAAACACAAATTGAAGCACTTAGTGCTTTATTTCTCTGTAATTTCAACATAACACATGTCATAAGAATTCAAGCACTTTTGTTTTATTTAGTGGGCTATTTCTACGTGGTAAGCCCATGGAATTGGTTAACCGACAGACCATCCTGAATTTATTAATTCTCGTTAGATTACCCAAGTCCAGCAGTGTTAGTAGCGCTAACTCGGAGAGCGATGGCATTTACAGAACTTTAATGTATGCGCCCTTTTACCACCTGTGGGCCATTTTGAATTCGTTCAAATATCTGAAATTATTTGGGACAGCAGCAAAAATTCCGACTTTCAAATGTAATTGTCCAGTTTCATGGATTTCGGCATTCAATTTCATGTTACAAGAGGGATAATAAAGATTCATGAGACACCATTTTTTTTTTTATGATTAAAAAGAAATTAAGGAAAACGTCTTTTAACACTTTTTTCGTTTTTATTATATGTTTTAATTAATTAGTTTATTTATTTATTTTAAAATAAAAAAGTTTGGATATACAGTTCGTGGATGGGAGAGAGATGTTTTTATTTAACCATGTGACGCGCGGTTGTTACGTCGTGAAACCATCTTATTTCAGTGCTTTCACTGCTACTCGCAGAAAAATATGGTTAAATGGTCCCGCGCAGCCAGCTGTGTCAGAAAACTTCTTTAGCTCTGTGGCCCCAGATGGCTATTCGATCGGTCGCCATGTTGTTGGTAGTTAATTGGTTCGATAGCAACGGCTGCACTTTTTCAGCTTTGTGTAGTCTAGCCAGTTGGTCTTCTACATTGATGTGACAATGCTTAGCTTCAAAAGGTTGAACAGTATGTTTTTAATTACGCTGAATTGAACAATTATTAGCTTCCTTTATCAAAATTTGAAATGAGAAAATTACCACCTTTTCAAGAAAATCCATGTTTCTTTTTTTTTTTTTGTGACAGCAAAGAAAGATGAGCTATTAAGAAATCAAAGAAAAATACTTATTATTCAAAAACGGAACTTGCCATTATTATTTTTTTATACATTCAGTTACTTTAAACATCATTATTATATTTTTTTAAGTACATCGAATTTGAAGAGTATTTATTTTGATGAGCTACATGTTTAGTTGAACTTGATTGCAGTCCAGTCTATGGTAAAATATTGTAAACTAGAAGATAAAGCCAGTTATGGAGTAATGGAGTGCCGTTACAAAGTGCAGTAGAAAACACGTTAAACAAAAGTATGCCTACACTCAATATATTTCATCTTTGTTTACTTAAGACCAATACCTTCAATATATATTTTTCTTATATACCGAAATAGGAATTGCATGGTATTCTGAAAACTTGTGGAATTTCTTTTGGAGTGTGTTTGCGGAAATTTTTCGCATTCGAAAGATTCGTTTTGCTGGGAACAGGCCTTCTCATATCAATGCTTCATTAAAAGGAAATAATTTTATTTGCGAAAAAGTGTTAAACTGGGTAATTTCGAAAAATTATTTAAAATAAATGGGAATCGCAATTTTCCCTTCAAAGTCTGATAACCGTGAAATCAAAATGGCGTCACTATCTCTTAAGATACCTAATTTTTTCACTCTATTGATTAACTTATTTTTACTCTCAGATGTAGAAAGAAGTTGAAAATTACCAAAAATCCCTTAAAATTTTTGAGAACTGCTGGATTTTCCGATTTTTAAAGCACCGCAGATTTCTTTCTTTCTTTTTTTTTTTTTAGATACTTGAATGAACGATTTCAAGCTGATTATACAAACGGTGTGAATTATATTACGTTTTTCCCGTTTAATTCTTTCTTTTTTTCTTTTCTTTTCTTATTTATTATTGCTATCATTTTATTTATTTATTTATTTTCATTTTCTTTTCTTTTATTTTATTTCTTGTGGTAGTAATGACAGTAAAAGTTTTACTTTGGTGTGGTTGAACAGAGATTGTTAGAGCTAGTGTGTCAGTGATCGGCTTAACTATATTATAGAAAATGATCCTGTTAACTGTACACCAATAAGTAACAATCGTGATGGTTTGATTTTGGAGTCTTCTGCAAATGTACCCTCTTGAAAAAGAAAACAACAAAGCAAGGGGCATGTAACACTTCCAGCTCTTTTGAAGAAAAGTAAATAAAATCATTTCTCGCCTCGGGGAGGAAACAATAATTATAATGGCTTTATTTCAAACTTGTGTGGACTTATAAAAGGAATACTATGCTTTCCCTTCCCTGTAAAATGTTGCAGCTTACCCTTACATTATGCTAGTTAATTCCAAACCAAAACGACCAGACTAGTCTCGTTGCCTAACTTCTCTATTATATCTCTATTTCAAACATCTAGTAAACTCATCAAATACAGCCTACGATTTTTGCAAACTGTATAATTAAAAGATTGTGACTATCATTGTGCTCTTCAGTTTCAAGCTAATACAACATGCCTGTTTTTACCGTCCCGTGATGCAATTTTCATACATTTGTAACATGCATCATCTTTAACAGTGACTACGATGAAAAAAGACAAGCGCGTTCTGACAGAGACGGATCGATTCGGTCAGACCTGCTAAGACCCCGAAAAAGTGTCTCTGAATTGCCGTTCTATTGTGAGGGGAATCCGTCGGAATTTTTATTCCCGGAGATTTCATCTTCTAATCCATCATCCTTGGTGCCGAAAACGGAAAATTAAACAGCCATCAGACTTAAAGACCCGTTTTCATTTCTGGGCAGACTCCGTTTCTTTATGCTTCGAAATAATTAACCAGGGCAAAATGGCGGAGTTCCACCTTCCCCCCTCGATGACAACGGATGCTTTGTTTTGGTCCTTCAAAAAAAAAAAAAAAAAAAATTAGATCAGCGTTGTACTCTGAAACAGAATAGCGAAAACAGCCTAGACGTTGGCGTCTTGTCCCAGGTGGGTACTCTGTTTAGAGTATCTCAATTTCTATACGTACATTTGCAGCGCTGACAATCATCGAAAGCTCCCCATTTGTACGTGCACGAAGCAATGATATTACAGAAGAGACAAAAACTGTGAGGATTTTTTTCTTCTTTGCAAAAACCAATCAAGTGCTTAATTAAAGTGTTTTTCAGAACAAAAACCTGCAGGTGTTTCCGTGTGTCACTGCTTTCGTCGACGTTCTATGCGTTTTTGTGTACATCTCTATGAGCTTCTTTTCTTCGGCACAGACGTTGAAGAGATAATTGGGACGCATTTGGCAGGTATTTCATTGAAAGTGTTATTTATGTGTACGTTATATGTGTAGTATAACAAATTATCTCTCACTTCGGTGCTTTGTCCTAGACTTATTAATGAGAAAATGCTACTGCTCTTTATTAAATTATATAAATGAATAAAAAGCATTTTTAAGTCAATTGTCTACTGTAGAAACCTTATTAAAAGGAACTGCTAGGAGAATTAAGAAATCCCTCTTATTAATTGAAGTTAAAACATCAAAATGGTCATTGACGAAATTACATTACATTTCACTGCTCAATCAAATGGTAAAAAAGAGGGTTATCACTACGAAAATAACAGCAAAGCCTTCTGACATTGTATTTGAATTGTTCACTATAGAAACCACACAAGTCAGGCATTTTCCTAACACAGTCAAATACAGCTTTATAAACCTGCTGTTCCCTCAAAAAGTGTCCAACTTATAGAGGTATATTTCCATATTATGGACACGTTCCGTTCTCCAAGTGTCCAACTTATGGGGGTGTCCAACTTGGGAGGTTCCACTGTATATATAGACAATTGTGCCCGCTAAAGTCCGTTTTCACGCTAATAATTTATGAACGGGAAGAGCTATAGTCAGAAAATTAAGGTCCAGGTACAGCAGAATTGCCATGCGCTGTGCAAAGAAACAGCTCACAGTGGCACCTAGCGGCTAAATTTGGAGTTAGCATTCTTATCTTAAAAACAGTCCGAGATGCGGGAAAAAAGTCAATTACGAAGTTGTTTAGCATCATGAATTTAGTAAGAAAAACACCTTCGTTTGCACATGATGCTCAAAAATTCGAACAATAATGCTGCGGATGGAAGATACAAAACGCAGTTTTTTCGGCATTTATTTGGTCGAATTTTTCAAAGCTATACTATCCCAACTTTAATTTCATTTATCCTTCATACTAAGAGCGTTTTCGATTATCAACAATACACATCTGAAGTCTGGTCTGCAATTTCCGCTAGAAATTGTAGAATATGACTGGTGACTCGCTGGCAAAAGTATTAGTAATACTTTTTACACCTTGCATTTGACGGCTTCCATTTTTAACATTAATGGGAGCAAGATGTCTTTTCTTAATAAATCGGTGATGCTGAACAACTTTGTGACTGACTTTTTTCAAGTATCTCCTACCGTGTTTGAGTTAAGAACGCTAACTCCTAATTTAGCCGCCAGGTTGCGCTGTAAGCTTGGTGTTTTTTTCTTTTTTTTCCCCCTTAGTGCATGGGAGCTTTACTATACCTATAGATCCTACTTTTATGACTATAGCTCTTTGCCATTTAGAAAATATTGGGTGACAACGGACTTTAGCGGGCACACTGTATATATCAACACCCCGATAAAATAAGAATACGTATTACATACTTTGAAGCCTAAACATAACAATGTAACAAACACAAATAAGCCCTTAAATACTAAGGGCGTTCAGAAAGTAAGTTACACTTTGTAGACTTATCAAGGACCGATGACAATGCAATAACTTGATAAGTTTATCCCATTATCCTGATTAGGATAGTCAGGATTAGTAATTTTCTTAGAGATCCTTTGCGTGAGAGCGAGAGAGATAGAGCAAGCGCGCGGTCTACGCATTCGGCACTCGTCTCAGCACAATGGAGTAGAGCCGCTCTTGCTATTGGTAACGGTATTCAATGGTATGTTTGGGTAGTTACGTTTTTGAAATCCAGATGGCAAATGTAAAAAATTTACCTCAATATTGTTACAAGCATGGATGTTTGTTTTTGTTGTAGTCGTTATGAAACTTGTTTGTTGATTAAGGACCTATTTTTCCTTTTTAGTGAGAAGGTAGCATTTAACTGCAGGTTAATTAATACTTTGGTGCACACCAGGGGCGTAGCCAGAGGGGGCTACTGCCCCACACTTTTTTCACAATAATACTATTTTACGTTCATTAATTTATTTCTATATTAAGAATTATTTTTCACTTTTTAGTTAGTTCAATTCATCACTAAAGCGTGTTTTAAGATTTTTTAAACTATATTTTTATTTCGAGTCAAAACTGTGTGCATTCTACGAACGAGATACAGAAAATTCTGTTGAACATTGAGAAGAAGTTGTAAGCAACAAAAGTGAGTACGTTATGGATTAATTAGTTGTTAGTTTTTATTGAAAAATAAACTTTAAAATATTTCTTTTTAAACGGCGGATATATAAGAGCACTACCCGGGCACATATGGTGTATGCACATGAGCCTATAACTCTTTATAAAACAGCACCTATACATATTTATGGATGTGTTCCGTAAGCGTGCCTTACCGATTGCTAATCTCTATATCCGGAACCAACAATAATCTAAAAAGAAAAAATGCTCTTACTCATATTAAAAATGGGAGAGAGAGATTTAGCATCCTTCTAAAAATTCCGAAAATGGGAGTACATACTCAAACCAGAAATGCGAAGTAACAGAATATAAATAATGTATAATATAATATGCTGAATAATGCATTCCTCGGATGAGGCATCGGGTAATATCTTACACACACACGACGAGTCATGAAACATCCAGGACCCCCATGCATAGCGAGCCGGGATAGCGAATTCGGGACATCGAGAAACCAACCTCTCGCTTCCAGGTTTTCATTCATCACATATGATCGCCATTTTTCCACTTGGCGCTGGAACCGTAACCTCCCGGAGAGAAACGTCTTCCCATCTCTTGTGCTGACATGTATGAATTTCGTTGTCATACCTTCTCATAGCTCTTAGAGCGAAAGAGAGAGAACGGGGGATAAAAAAAAAGATTCCCCCCCCCTTTCTCCAGTTTTCAGTTCTCTGTTTTGAAGGAAATCCGAACATGTGTTGGAACTAAAGAAGGGGGAAAATATATACATGTATATTTCAAAGAGTGGGGAGGGGGCAGGGGGCAGGAACAGTTTCTCCTTTTTTATATATATGAAGCAGCGGCTGTTTATTCAAAATAAGTGCCATTTTATGCAAATTGATTTAAATTTATTCATGTGCGCGGGGAGACGGGGAGAAACACGGGCGTTTTCTCTCAATTTCTCATGGAAAAAGGTCTTTAAGTCTTTAACATCGAAATAGATAATTTAAAAACGAGATATGGGGACTGCTATACAGAAGTTATTCGCTCTCACCGTACTGTATTACTTGCGCGAAATATGCACCGAGTTGCAAGTTTTTTATTCTGGAATCGTACGAAAAATTTTTTCGGAAAGAAAATCACTTCATCGTAAAGTGTACATAATTAATTTGCTCGTTCTTTGTGTAAATGACCAAATTTCTTTTAAAAAAAGAAAAGAATAGTCTCTTTTGGTGAACATACAGTAGGATAAAGTTCCCATAAACCACTTTTGTTGATGCCATTTTTTATCATTTTAGAATGCCATTTTTTCACCAAAATATTAACAGTTATAGATGCATTCCCACCCTTATAAGTATCAAAGTTGTGTAAAATCTAATAAAACTTGGTTGTTTGTTTGTGTGTGTTTGCCATCTAGTGCTGCTACAACTACGGTTGAAAAATGAACACAGTATACTTTCCACTGCAGCATTCTCAATATTTCGATTGTGGCCTTTGTAAGCAATTTCCTATTCAAACAACGCGGAAGGGATTGAATATATAGGAGTGTCTTGTCCCCCTGAAACAGTTAGATTCGCATATCATGACGACAGAAACGATGACGATAGCAACAACATGACGACAGCAACGATGAAGGTTTTCTTGCTTATAATGTGAATTTACAGAATGTTTAGTCTTCTGAGAACAGTGACAATAATGCCACAGAACATTCTGGCAATGTGATTTCCCCCGTTATGAGCGGACGTTGAAGTTCACGTGGACATAGTCATACGAAAGGCCGAGGTAAAAACTTACCAATTCATTCTCCTGGAAGCAGTAACGATAAGTACACATCATCCAGCGCTATTCTTTGGACTCCAATGAACCTTATTAACCCTTTGAGGCGCAACCCTTTACCAATGCTGAAAAAGGGCAGCCGTTGCCATCGCTCGACTTAACTACCAATAAGATGGCGGACGATCGAAACGTCCATCGCGTGCCACAGATCTAGAGACTTTTTTGACGCAGCTGGCTGTGCGAGAGCACAGCCAGCTGCCGTCAAAAAAGGGTTTCTAGATCTGTGGCACGCGATGGACGTTTCGATCGTCCGCCATCTTGCTGGTAGTTAAGTCGAGCGATGGCAACGGCTGCCCTTTTTTCATCCGGACGATTGCCCAAATATTGGGCAATCGTCCGGATGTTCTCGCGTTCTTCCATTTTTCCGCAGATGTCGGTGCTGTTAAAAAGAATCGTGACCATTTTTTGACGGGAAAGGACGTGCTAAAATTTAAAGGATTCTCGTGGAGCTTTGTCACCCGCAACTATTTTTGTAGAAATCAAATCTATTCTTCGTGACTGGCAACAGTCAAAACGTCAGAGTTTGGTGATCCCAGAGCGGGACCACTGCGCGTTAAAGGGTTAACTCCGCTTTCATTACACGTCTCTTTCCAGCTCACAAAGTTGTGAAAATTGCACGTGGACAACGTCTTTTGTAGCAAAATTGGAACAATCTTGCCTGGGCCCGGCAACTGATGGTAAATTGTGAAACACATTCAAACACGTGCAATTGCTGAAGCTCGAAGTCAGCTTGGAGATACCAGCAAACTTGGAATGTTATTTAGGAGGAATCGGATGCATTTTTTGCCCTGTTATATGCCCATGATGCAATAAGTCATTCATAACTTTGTGCATATATTTTCTGGAGCAAAAACTGGGGAACACTTGTGTTCACTGTCAGGAATAATGTCAGAAGCAATGTCACGGAACAGGTTCCTGAAACCATGCGGTATCCCAGATTTGATGTGCGAAGTAACAGAGCAGAGCACTTGACCACAAATTTCCTTTCGCCATACTTTTTTTTTCTTTTGCCATTTGTACTCCAGCGAAAAAATTCTGTCAAATAAAATATATATTTTCATAGATTGTCATTCATATACTGTACTTTCAAAAAGAAAAAAAGAAAAAAAAATCCCATGTACATGGGGGGGAAATATGATTGTTAGGTTGAGCCTGTAGGTAATGTGCAGAAATTTGTATACAGCCCCAAGCAGATAGAAAGCCTTTATTAAGAAAGTGCGATTCCAGAAAATCTGCAGGTGTTAAAAACCGTTCATAGTGACCACCTGAAGATCGGCTAAAACATGCGGTATTCTCAACGCTTTAGTACTTTTATTTTACACTTAATTAAAACATTTTAAATACCTTTTATGAGTTAAGAACAAATTACTGATGGATCTTCATAGCAATGAATCCAATTATTCCATACCTTATTTCACGGCATAACATAAAACATACTCCGAAAAGTAAAAGTAAAAAAATAAAATTAAGAAAACCCCCTAAAATCTCAAAAAATTCATATATTATAACTTCTGCATCATTTATTAATAAAAAAATAAATCGTTTACTATGATAGCGCTTGCATTTCTTATGAGGGTGAAATTGACCCCTAACAGTGGTTTAGGTAAATCCAAAATCCGGCTCTTCTAGTGTTAAAAAATTATTGTAAAATTAAATTTTATCAATATTGAGACTTGAAAAAATTAGCATAGTTAAAAGATGACTTGATATTTTGAAATAGTAGTTGCATTTCTATCATGAGTGAGAAACTGGATAAAAAATCATAAAAATAGCCATTTTCATCAATTTTTAGGAAGTTATCTTGATACACCCCCGTCCACCTCCAAACTTAATTCATATCGTTACTCAAATTTAAAAATCAATTTTCATTTATTCTCAATATTTGACTTATTATTTAAACTACCTATAAAACTATAGTCGAAGTATAGCGCCCCTAAAACTATAGTCAGAAACGACGAATGTTCCCAATTGGGAACACTGTGAAAATTGGGGGGTACAGTACCACCACCCATTTAAATTACTAATATCCTTTAATTTACGCATTGGAAGACAAAATATGCAAATCACTAATTTAAAATACACCTGATTCGGAATACGCGGTCTGTAAAAGGTTTAATATGGTAATCTCCTTATATAATACTTAGAGCCTGCCATATTTGGCAGTCTATCAGAAATGTCTAAGTAAATCAAGACTGCAGGGTGTTAAAATAAAGAAAAATATTTTTGATAAAATAAGTTCATTTGACGAAAATATATAATTACAAAAAAAGTTATTTTATGTTTTTTTTTCAACATAAAATAACCTTTTTCAAAGGAATGTAAACAATTTCTTAAATAGGCTGGGCTTTTTGATTCTGTTTCACATGGTAGCAGGCTTCAAACGTCAGTGGAAGAAGCAGTTTGATCCGAAAGGGGGGGGGGAACTGTATTTTCATGTAACCATATTTGGGAGCCTTTGAGAATACCATATTGGGACTGAAAATATTAGCTACTGACAAATAGAAAGCAAATTTTAGCCCAAATGAACAGTTGTTAAATATTAACATAAATAAACTAAAACTACTGATATATTCAAATATTTCAAAATTATTTACCTTCCTTGGAAAAAAAAAAAAAAGACGAAATTGAAAATCCGCATTGCACACTGTTGGGTAAACTTGACAACTATCTTTTGAGGAATTTCTCTCTAGACTGAGACTTCTGTTCAAGATGTAAGATAGTGCTATACTAGGCGACTACTTTATGGTTGGGCATTTTACTTTTACATATAGATGCATCAGACGAAGCATGATGTTTACAAATTAAGAACCTAAGTCATGAAAGAAATAGTATGTACTGATCCCGAGGACAACAAATAATCCTGAGCAACATTTGAATCGTAAGTTGCTCTTCTATCAGTGTATAAAATAAAAATAACAAAAAAGATGCGTTTAAAGATTCAAAAATTCTCACAGTGTATAAAATAAAAATAACAAAAATGATCCATTTAAAGATTCAAATATCTTTCACTATTAAATGTCTCTGTTGACTTCACTCTAACAAACGACCATTCAATAACTCTAGACTGGCTGAAACATTCATAACAAAAACTAGCAATTACAATAGCGACGTTAAAAATCTATAAAATTTTAACTAAATAAGAAAAAACGTTTTCGTAGTTGATTAATAAAGCAAAGAAATGGGATTAGCCGTGTGGATGCTGGCTCATTCATCTAACAAAAATGCGCTTCAAGAATACCACTTAATTCGCCAACTCGTAAACATAAACGAAAGTTTGTAAAGACGGAAGGAGAAGAAAGAAAAGAAAAAAAGAAAGAAAGATATTCTTATTACGTAAGAATTTACATATGTACAGGTGTTCCAAGCACTTGGAGTTGGTAATAACAGGGCTAAAGTGAAGCACTAAAAATTCACATATTATGTCTTTCTAAGCTCCTAATTCAGGCTTGAGAATTTTACTGCGAAGTACTAATACTAGAAATTTAAGCAATCTCTTTTACCATAGTTCCTGCATTCATAATCTTGAAACATTATCACGGCTGTCTCATCCATCAGTGCATTCTGAGTTAACGTGGTTTTTCAAGAGACTCTTGGTTTAATATATTTATTTTTAAGACACATCAGCATCCCAGGTAGAGCAGAGATATTGGCCAATATTACAATTCTGATATTGGCCAACATTAAGAGCCGTTGCAAAAGCAAATCGGGCAGGTCAACGGAAAAATGTTCCCATCAATATCTCAAAATTTTATGATTTTCTTCTTTTATTGTGTTGCCTTACCCAAGGAAAGAACAAATCTGAAATATTTTTGATTTACCTCTTTTAGTTTTGGAGTTATTGGGGGGGGGGGGGGGTCAAAGTACCCCAGAGGAGCAACGTCGAATTAATTTAGGGCCATTTTTGCCAATTTATTGTCTCGACTGTGACTGGCTCAGGGGTGCTTCAGAGAATTTTTTCATTTTATCCTATAATATACCTTGTATATTAACATCTCAAATTGAAAATTCATTCGAAAATTGTCACAGCCCCAAATTAGGGGCCCCCAAAATACCCCCAATTTCGTAAAAAATAAAGTTTTAAGAATGCTTTAAATCTTGGCTCTGACGTGATACAGAAAAAATATTTGCACAGTGCAGTTATATATCTTCATATAAAGTGAATCCAATGTTAAAAATTTTTGAAGGCCCCCAGGGCCACCTGGTACGGGACCCCAAACATGGTCCTTAGCGCTAATTTACGCAATTTCGAAGCATTGGTACAGCTGAAGCCGACTTCCCACTGGAGATATATTGACATGGAGATGTAGTATCAACATAGTAGGGTGTTATTCTGAAAAAAACATTTCTTGAAGATACAACTGTTTCCAAGAAAAATCCCAAAAAGTACCTCCCGATTTGGAACATTCCACTGGCACGCATGGGGACATTTCGGCATTACTTTTAGAAGTTTAATCGACAGTGGCAATATTTAAAATTAACTTATTCTTCATATATCTCCAATATATCCTCCATATATCACAAATAGTTATTTTATAGGGGCACTCATAAGAATTACATTACGCTGTATGTATGGGGATCTCTGTAACTACTGAACCGATTCGAAAATTTTTTTCACTGATGGAAAGCTACACTATTCCTGAGTAATATAGGCTACCTTTCAGCATGCAGCATAACTAGTTCTTTTACAGGGAAACTCAAAATTCTAGCACATGACGCTATATGGACATCTCTGTAACTACTGAATCGATTCTAAAGATCTTTTCACTGAAAGCTACAATATTCCTCAATAACATAGGCTAAAATTTATGCATGCAGCATAATTTACAGGAACACTCAAAATAATTCGTAAACATTGCCGTAACTGTCTCCATTCGTCACTCAAATTTTTGAACAGTGATTCTAAAGATCTTTTCACTGAAAGCTACACTATTCCTGAGTAAAATAGGCTAAAATTCATGCATGTAGCATAATTTACAGGAACACTCAAAATAATTCGTAAACATTGCAGTAACTGTCTCCATTCGCCAATCAAATTTATTCAAATTTTTGAATAGTGCAATGATATATCTTCATATAAAGTGAATCCAATGTTAAATATTTTTGAATGCTCCCAGCTTTGCGGCCTCTACCTTCCAGTCATTGTAAGAGGCATCGCAAGAGCAAATCAGGTAAAAAAAAAGAAGAAAGTTTCAATCACCATCTCAGAATCTCATGAATTTCTTTTCTTGTGTTGCCTTACCCAAGGAAAAAACATATCTGAAATATTTTTGATTCAGCTCTTTTAGTTTTGGAGTTATGGGGAGGGTGGGGGGGCAAAGTACCCCAGAGAAGAGACGAATTTAGGGCCATTTTTGCCATTTTACTCTCTCGACTGTGATTTGCTATGAGAGACTTCAGAGAATTTTTTTTCTAATCTGATAATATACCTTGAATATTAACATCTAAAACTGGAAATTCATTTGAAAATAGGCATAGCCCCAAATAAGCCCACCCCCCCAATATCCCCAATTTCATAAAAAAAAATACAGTTTTAAAGAATGCTCTAAATCTTGGCTCTGACGTGAACACTCAATGGGAACACTCTGACGTGACAGGAACAGAAAAAAAAAAAAAATTCCCGAGCCCCAAACATGGTCCTTAGCGCTAATTTATGCAATTTCGAAGCAAAGGTACAGCTGGCTCTTGCTTCGCACATGAGAACTATATTGGCATGGAGTTGTAGTTTCAACATAGTAGTTTCATATTATGAAAAGATATTTTTTTGTATTACTGTGTTAAATTTTTTTTTTTTTTTGAAAACGGGGATGCTTTCAAAAAATATACCGGGGGGCCCTGGAGCCCTTCAAAAATTTTTAACATTGCATTCACTTTATATGAAGATATATAATTGCACTGTTCAAAAATTTGAATAGAGTTTAATAAAATCTAAATAAAATTTGAATAAATTTGAGTGGCGAATGGAGACAGTTACTACAATGTTTACGAATTATTTTGAGTGTTCCTGTAAATTACGCTACATGCATGAATTTTAGCCTATGTTACTCAGGAATAGTGTAGCTTTCAGTGAAAAGATCTTTAGAATCACTGTTCAAAAATTTGAGTGACGATGGAGACAGTTACGCAATGTTTGCGAATATTTTGAGTGTTCCTGTAATAGCACATGCATGAATTTAGCCATGTACTCAGAATGTGTAACTTCAGTGAAAAGATCTTAGAACACTGTTCAATGAGTGACGAATGGAGACAGTTACGGCAATGTTTACGAATTATTTTGAGTGTTCCTGTAATTAGCTGCATGCATGAATTTTAGCCTATGTTATACAGGAATAGTGTAGCTTTCAGTGAAAAGATCTTTAGAATCGATTCAGTAGTTACAGAGATGTCCATATAGCGTCATGTGCTAGAATTTTTGAGTATCCCTGTAAAAGAACTAGTTATGCTGCATGCTGAAAGGTAGCCTATATTACTCAGGAATAGTGTAGCTTTAAATCAGTGAAAAAAAATTTCGGATCGGTTCAGTAGTTACAGAGATCCCCATACAGCGTAATGTAATTCTTATGAGTGCCCCTATAAAATAAATATTTGTGATATATGGAGGATATATTTCAGATATATGAAGAATAAGTCAATTTTCAATATTGCCACTGTCGATTAAACTTCTAAAAGTAACACCGAAATGCCCCCATGCGTGTCAGTGGAATGTCCCAAATAGGGAGGTACTTTTTGGGAGTTTTCTTGGAAACAGTTGTACCTTCAAGAAAAGTTTTTTCACAATATCAAACTACTATGTTGATACTACATCTCCATGTCAATAGTTCTCCTGTGGGAAGTCAGCTTCAGCTGTACCAATGCTTCGAAATTGCATAAATTAGCGCTAAGGACCATGTTTGGGGCCCCGTACCGGGTGGCCCTGGGGGCCTTCGAAAAATTTTTAATATTGTATTCACTTTATATGAAGATATATAACTGCACTGTGCAAAAATTTTCTGAATCGTGTTAGAGCCAAGATTTAAAGCATTCTTAAAACTGTATTTTTTATGAAATTGGGGGTATTTTGGGGGTCCCTAATTTGGGGCTCTGACAATTTTCGAATGAATTTTCAATTTGAGATGTTAATATACAAGGTATATTGTAGGATAAAATGAAAAAATTCCCTGAAGCACCTCTGAGCCAGTCACAGTCGAGACAATAAATTGCCAAAAATGGCCCTTAATTAATTCGACGTTGCTCCTCTGGGGTACTTTGACCCCCCATAACTGCATAACTAAAAGTGGTAAATCAAAAATATTTCAGATTTGTTCTTTCCTTTGGTAAGGCAACACAATAAAATAAAATCATGAAATTCTGAGATGGTGATGGGAACGCCCTGCCCGATTTGCCCCTGCAATGCCTCTTAAATGGACCCCTACCCTGAATTATATTTGTGAATATTATTTTTTGATATTGAGAGACGTTTCTGCGAAATTTCTGAATATTTTTTTCAAATATTCAGGGATATCTTTTTATGACATTCCTGAATCCCATTAACCCTTTGAGGCGCAACCCTTTCCCAATGCTGAAAAAAGGGCAGCCGTTGCCATCGCTCGACTTAACTACCAGCAAGATGGCGGACGATCGAAACGTTCATCGCGTGCCGCAAATCTAGAGACCCTTTTTTGACGACAGCTGGCTGTGCCCGCACACAGCCATCTGTCGTCAAAAAACTAGGTCGTCAAAAACCTGGGCTGTCGTCAGCTGTCGTACGTCGCTGTACGACAGAAAATATTCTGAAAAGACACAAATAATAATAATAATAATAATAATAAAATGCATGCTTTATGGATTTTTTTTTCTGTTCCAGATATGGAAAAAAAGTAAGATGTTAAAAAAGGGAAAAACATAAACTGTCAATGTAACTACAATTTTCCACTGTAAACACAAAAATTCTCATAAACACTTGGTTTGCAATTACTGTCTCGGGCACAAAACTGTGACAATGTCTTTCTTATCAACGACGCTTCCAGAAAGCTCATGGCAAAAAACGTAAATGCATACCTCTGTTTATTTATGTAAACAAAAAGGTTCTTTATACCGGCTGTAACGGACCTGGGTTATGACGCACTATCAGTTATAACGTAAACAAACAACCTGCTCCTAACTGATGAAGCTAGGCCCTCCCTCGCCAACACATGTTTCGGTACTGGCATGACCTTTAAGTAAAAAAAAATTGTTTATAAAAACATTAAGTTTACAAGGCTAGTACTTAGATTAGCTTTAAGAGAGTCCGCATGGGAACCCATATGAGTACTTTTAGAGGAGGGCTGTTGCATTTGTAGAGCAATGCAGGCTTATCTCTAGCTTAAAGTAGTTTAGCATTTATTTAAAAAAAAAAACAAAAAAAAAACACGAAAACTTTCACTGTACTTTATATATATGCTCATTATACTTTATATATGTTCCCTAAGACTAGAGAGAGTTCGAACCCCCACCTGAAACTCCGACTACTATATGTGTTTATAACCTAGAGATCACAGGAGAAAAAAAAGTATGTGTTGATTTAGATTTATAGTAATCTAATACACCAAAATACAGTGTAATACAACTTAAATACATCGTGAAAATACAAAAATAAAATGGCAATCCGCAATTTTGTGAGACAGCGAGACATGCGAGACGACACGGACAATTCCTATGTGAGACGCTCATGCCTCTAAGCGGGGCCATCGTGATTCTACCTGGCCTGCTTGTGCACTCCGAAAGAGGCCTACGGGCGTTCCCTCATTGGTTCGATTCGGCCGTTAGATGACGTATCTAATTGCTGTAACCAATAAGCGAGCATCCGTAGGCCTCTTTGGATGAGTCATCTCTAAGGCTCTAAGACACAAGAGGATTGCACCAACACCCTATAGATTTAGAAAGCCTTACAACTGAAGCTATGACGTCATCACTAGATCATGTTATGTGGCGTCATCACAGTTTCACTTTAACAAAGTATATCTGTTTTAAATTTGTGGTGAATTTTCTCACTCACAAAACTTTTTAATGATTTAAGATTTAAAAAAAAATAATTTTACGAAAAATGACAATTTTTGACGCTCACTAATTGTATAATATGATACAGAAGTAGATTACAATGAGTTATTTTGTATCAGAAAGGTATTTTAATTTGTATCTTTAAGGTATTTTCTAATATTTGTAGCACACACCAGAAATTTTAAATAGTTTTACTTTTTGAAGATACAACTGTGATGACATCATTTAAGAAGATCTAGTTATGACGTCAAAGCTTCAGTTGTTAGGCCTTCTAGATCTAGAAGGTGTTGGCTGTATCTTCTATTATTTTGACATGAGAGGCACATGGCTAATGCACCTTTCATGTATTAAAAATGAAATCAAACCCGAGTCAAAACTGTTCCAAAATATACTTCTTAAATCAGAGGCACACTTTTAAAAGCGTAGATGTAATGAATATAAGACAAACGGCTGCGAAAATAAAGATCGGTTAGGTTAAATGTGGACCCACTGTATGTAAAAGATAAAAAGGAAAAGTAGGAAAAGTAATACGAGAAATGGGATAAAAAATGAAATTAGCAAAACAGAAGATGGTAAGCAAATATATAAGTAGGAAAGCACAAGCGCAAAATACAAAAATAAAGCATTGGACAAAATCAAATACAGAATCTCAATTCAATTACAAAATAAACACTAAACCCACGAATTTTCTGTGGATAAATATTCAAAGAGCTTCTTCCGTCGCCCTGCCTAAGTTACGGTTCCTGATTCAAGAAAACTGCTCCGCAAGCATCAGAACTGTCTTTACAGAGCAACGAGACGGTCGTTAAGAAGAAGTTAAAGTGGCAGGATTTTGACTCCAGAATGTGCAGATCTCCGTGGTTTATAAACTCCTTTTTGCACCTAACTACACATTTGGATAGTCGGTTTCTATGGCGTAACTAATGCGAGTCGAGCGGGGGGAGTTTCCCATGATTTGTAAATACGGCTCTGGAGCTCTATCATTTGCGGCGAACGCAGTGGGAAGTGTTTCGGAAGGTGCATATTAAAAACATAAAATGCTCAAACTCGGAGAGGAGGGGGGGTAGGATTATTTCGTCGTTTTTCTCACACAGTTGCACTCGGGAATGCTGTTACGCGACTAAATTATTAAAATGTATCAAAGAACTTGTTTATTATGCCAGATCGCGTATGGAGTTTTCTGCAACTTTTTTCAGATACTCGTTACATGGAAATTTTCATGATTTATTTATGTCATTTTTATGATACATTGTTATCGCAGTGAAGTTTCAAACCGTAAAATTCATTCAATAAATAACAGCTTTTGTTACAGGTGAACATGTCTATTTATTGAATGCCCATTATAATAGATATATGGGGCATTCAATAAATAAATGGACATGCTCATCTGTAGCAAAAGCTGTTACAGGTGAGAGTTCTTCTTTTAAATAATCAAGCAGCTTATGGACTTATGGATATTATTTTAAATTCAAAGGGAGTAAGGTGATGGTCTGTTTAACTAATATTATTAACAACAATATAAAACAACTTTAGATTAGGATTATGATTTGAGAATAGATTTATTTAGATAGATTAGGACTTGAGAACAGTTGACAGTAGCATGTTAGTCTGGGATACGTAGAGAGTGATTAAAGTCCTATGCTGATAAGCTAACAGAAGGAGAATCTCTACCGTCACGTCTTTTCAAAGAACGTGTTGAAAATTCGTTATACGTGGAAATGAATCTATGTTGGTAAATGTTTTGTAATCGACAGGTTTGGAAGGATTTACCTTTCTTTATTGCTATCATTGTTTCTTTTTATTTAATGAGCAATAATTAACTAAAGTAATTCTACCTTCTACCTCTAAAATTATATCTTAAACTCTATTTTAATCATTTGAAGGGCCCTACGCAGTGGCCTTGTTAGCTTATGCAGCAATCAGGCCCTGGTCTTACCTTGGTGAAGAGTTGTTTATCCCTTTAACGCGCGGTGTCCACGGCGTGAGGACACCAAACTCTGACGTTTTGACTGTTGTCAGTCACGAAGAATAGATTTGATTTCTATAAAAATAGTTGCGGGTGACATAGCTCCACGAGAATCCTTTACTTTTTAGCACGTCATTTCCCGTAAGAAAATTGTCACGATTATTTTTAACAGCACTGACATCTGCTGAAAAATGGAAGAATGCGAGAACAGCTGGATAGGTTGCCCAATGCTGAAAAAAGGGCAGCCGTTGCCATCGTTCGACTTAACTACCAGCAAGATGGCGGACGATCAAAACGTTCATCGCGTGCCACAGATCTAGAGACCCCTTTTTTGACGACAGCTGGTTGTGCGCGAGCACAGCCAGCTGTCGTAAAAAAAAAAAAGATCTCTAGATCTGTGGCACGCGATGAACGTTTCGATCGTCCGCCATCTTGCTGGTAGTTAAGTCGAGCGATGGTAACGGTTGCCCTTTTTTCAGCATTGGGAAAGGGTTGCGCCTCAAAGGGTTATAATGCAGATACACTCATAAAATTTTCGATAACGCCGCTAGAGATATCTGGGTAGAGACAAATGCTTTCTAAATTACATAGTCCGAGTCCACACCAGGTATCCATGGCTCCTCAAATTTGTCAGATATCCCGGCGGAGATCCGTTCCAGAGGAAAGACAATAGACAACTCTCTCCTTATCGGACGTATCAATCTAGGGGTCGTATTTATTACGCATTGATTGTGTGCGGCGCCGCCTATTTAGGGGTTAAGTGCGTCATGCCTCAAATAACCCGTGAATTGGAAAACGGGCGAAGATCGGTTTACGACACACGACTGCATCCGGTTTCAAGTTACCTGCCAGCCCTTTTGTTTTGTTTCGTTTTCTTTTCTTTCGACTCCTTTGAAAAATGATGTTAATAATAATAATAGATTCCACTCTTTCTCTCGCACTCTTTATTGTCTTCCATGGTCTCCTCAACGTCCAGGCGCTTCGGACTATAAATGTAATAACGGGATTAATCCAAAGGTAATAATTACGGACGCTTTGAGAGGTTGGCTGTAGACCAAATAAGTTCACAATGAAATAAAATACGATAATTATCTCCAGTTTCGTGCTTAAAATAATTTACAGTTTACTTTGCTCTTGAAAACATTTACACTCGTTTCACGGTTTTCTTAAAAAAATTACGGCACAGTGGTTAAAGCCACTGACATTGGGAGATGGCTCAAGTGGAGGAACAGGTTTCTGTCCTCTCGCGGGCCGTCGGTCTAGCGGTCTGGAGTTTTGGGCGGTTTTCTCCAGATGTAACGTGAATACGCGCTAGATGACCAGAAAAGTCCTCCCCCAAGGTATTTGCCCCCCCTCTTCTGTCTGTTCTTTCTCTGACGTGCATTTACAAGCGGTTCCTCTTTACCAAGCACACAAATCCGAATACATGTTCCAACACAACCACAACAATAAAATATTACGTCAGAGACTCGAGTTGCAGGAATAGCTCGCTGAATGTCTCTCAGCAGCATGGTTTGAGTTAAAATTTAATTTAGTGATCATAATTTCATTATTATGGGGTTTGGGAAGATTTTGCGCCCAAGTATTTCCATTGTGAAAACTGGACAGTTTGAGCTACGACGTGCTTTGGATGTTTGCCGGTAGATTGCATTCCAACGGACTTTTAAGTCGCTCGATGACAAATCGGTGTAAAGTAAGAGAGGCTTATGACGATGAAAGTGAAACTGAAGAGACTTGCATTTGGAAAAAGAAGCCTTGACGCAAGCAAAAATTAGAAAGAAAAAAATATTGTATGTCATCGCGCGATATACGATGGAGAAAATATGTATGGATGGGAGAGACAGTGCAGAGGTTTTCAGCCATTATACTAGACGAGATATGCATGTTTCCTGTTAGTAGAGTAGAACCTCGATCTATCGTTTTTCAAGGGGGTGCGTAGAAAAAAACGATGCATGCGGGAAGAAGTGACGAATAGATCAGTGTAGATTCGTAGCATTTATCTAAAAGTTATAGTGATTCTGAAGGACGATGGCGTACGAGAAAAGCTGTGGTTAGCACACTGTGCAACAGATTATAGGGGTTCGATTTCCGGGTTGAGCAAGGTATACTCAGCCCTTCATTCCTGAAGTATCTCAATAAAATGAGGACCAAACTTACTGGGGACTCACCCCAGAGCCCAAGAGACACCCAAGAGACTGTTGCGCTAATGTTTAGTTTAGTTAATAAAATAAAAATTTCAAAGATATTTTAGTAAATTAGTAAACATTCTATATCCTATGCGCTAACTTTCTTCTGTTTCACTAAATAGCCCGAAAGTAATGAGTAAATTATGATGCTAGGGAATCAGCCATTTAAAACGAAGGATTGAAAAATAAATAATGAACCAATTTTTATTTGGACTGATTCCTACAGCTGTCAGATCAAAATGAACGCTGGACGAGTAATTCGAATGAGAAAGCCGCAGTTGGGTAACTAGTTTGCCTGAAGCCATTTCATTTCTGGGTACAGAGTTTTACTTTTAATATTTATTTAAGAATTAAACGTTGAATGAAAAGCTACTTAGAAGAAAATGTATACATATAAATTCTTCTGAAGTAATTAATAAAACAGTAGAAGTTTTTGACCAGTAATACGTGATAATTCTTTTCTGAATTTATCACACAACACACAACTTTATGCATACACATGCTGTCCTCAAAAGTTTCATGGTTCATCCTTTGTTTAAAACTAACTAATTAATCCAGAAAAATTTTATCATGTCACATCTGAAGCTCTTTTACACACAGCAATAAACGATAAACCTAGTAGTACAACTTTCTTTTTTTCAAAAATCAATTAAATTAAATTAAAATTAAAATGCAATTGTTAGTTTAAATTAATTACATCAATAATTTTAACATTTTTTAGATATCTCTTCACGAATATTGTAATATATGATAAATTTTGCTTGTAATGAAATTCGAGAAAAAGTTCTTTTCTAAAAATATTGATTACAGCAAAACTAGCTCCGGATTTTCGGTGTAATTCTTTTTTTCTTTAACGGTGGTAATGTGCTAAGTGGACTTTCCATTATGAGTTATGAGGTCACAAGCGTCTTAATTCACCAGTTAATACTGTCTTTTAAACAGTTTATACAGTTAAAACATATATATATATATATATATAAAATATAAAATAGCTTAACTTGCGTAATATGGAATCCCAAGTGAAATATTAATTGAAAGCACATAATAACAGATATAATACTTAACCATGAAATTAAAAATGAAAATCCAGAGGCTAAAAATAAATTTAAAGCAGGGCTATCAAAGCCAAAAATTGTGAAAAACATGCCATGTGCAATCACGTGGGCTTAAGCCTAGCTGATAAACTCATGCAAAGAAGTGGATATGGAGTGGAAAATTGAAATGGAGTACTCCATTATCAAGTACCACCGTACTCACATTTCAATTAAATAGAAACAAAAATAGTTAGGTTTCTGCAGGCCACCTGAGAAAAGAAGTCGCTTTACGTGTCCTGGGGGTACGACCTATCTAAAAGAAAAAACAGGCATGGATGCTATCCTAACATGAAGGTGGAAGAACAGTCGAGACTAGAAATCAATACCAGAGAAAAATAATCGACAAAAATAACTAGATCCAAGGAGGAAAAAGTAGGAGGAAGAAATACAGACAAAATGCTGCCAAAACCATGTTAAAATATCAAGAAAATCAGAAAAAGGAAGGGTAAAAAAAAAGAAAGAAAGTAAAGAAAAGAAGAAAGATAAATAAAAAAATAAAATAAAATAAAAATAAGAAAATAAAAATATTGTAATTAATAACAACTATTATAATAATTGTAATAATAGTAATATTACTTAGGTATTAATTGTTATTTGTGCTAATATTATTATATGCATTGAAGGTGAAATTTCACTTAATTAGGCTTATAATGGGTACAGAGGAGTAAGAAATAAGATTTAGGGCGAGATTCAAGTGAAACGCGCGCGAACGAGTTCGAATCGAACGTTTTTCAGTCCCCAGTTCCCAGTTCAGTCCCCAGAATGCTTCCAATGAACAAACCTATCGAGCTGTCACGTGATCAAAACACGATTGTTTTGTTTCAGTTGAATAAGAAACATTGATATATTTTGAAGTTTCCCCTGCTCGACGCGGTAAACGTTCGAATTGCGTTTCACTTGAATCGCGCCCTTAAAATGTACCTCAAAAAGAAAAAGTACCAGTAATCAATAATTCTACATTGTATTTTTTTTTAATAATTTTTTTGTATAAAATATACAGATATATATTTTATGATTTTCATTGATTAATTTATTAGAAGAGACAAACTACCAACCCCAACCTCACCATCCAATATACTAATTTGGACATACAGTTTTATTTATTACATTGTGGATATATTATTGATTTTAAAAATCTACCTGGATATTTGTAATTGAGAGCTGATTTATGTAAGTAGGTTAAGTTATGGGCCTTAAAACTATTGGTGCATAGAGACTCTATTCTATATTTATGATTGGAGATTATGTTTCTAAAAACAGAAGTGTGCATGCAAGAAGTAAAATGTGTAAAGGCATTAACATGAAAATTAAAATCATCTCTTTTATTAAAAATATTGAATGATAGACTCTTATCATCATTAATTTTAAGTTGTAAGTCTAAGAAGTTTATTAATTTATTATCAGTAGGATTTTTTATTAATTCTAGGGCTGAAGGGTAAGCTATTGGGAAATTGTCAGAATTATTATAATTATTATCAGTTTCTATTGTAATTATGTCATCTATGTACCTATATATTACAAGAGAATTACTGTAATTTTTTTCATAATTATATAAATATAGGTCAGCTAAGTAGCTAGAGTTAGAACCACCCTGTGGTATGCCTAAAATTTGCCTATATAGTTTGCTATTATGTAGAATGTAATTATTATAAACTATGAACTTTAATAGGTCTTTGAAATAATTAGTATCTATGTTAGAGGGCAAGTTAATGTTATTAATACTAATAGAAAATACATTTAAGATAACATTGTACAAATCATCTAAAGGTATGCTATTGAAGAGGTCTTTGAAATCATAAGTAGATACTGTTGCGGAATTACTCTGCTACTCCTGGGGTTCGTCGTTCTTAAGTCCTGTTGGTGTAAAAAGTTCAAGTAAAAAGTCACTTGTCAGGATGGAACACAAACTTTATTGCTTCTAGAACTTCGTAGAACAATCAGCTGTACACAATTCACAAGCACAATCTAGCAGTAACGTGCTTTTAACAATCCGCTTGGATCTGAAGCTCTCACAAATGCTGTATTTCTCACACAAAATAAGTCACTTTCACAGGCAAAAATTCAGTGAAAATATTCAAGAGATATCGTACGCAATCCCTTAAGACACAGCAATGAAGAATTTACACACAGCACTTTGAAAACAGCTTCGAAAAGCAAGCTAAAACACAGCTTCTATAGCACTATCAATTATCAATTCGCAAGCGTACTGAGAGCTCTTCACACATCGAGCGTTCAACTGGCACTGAACCTTCGGGGCGACGCGCGCTTCTATAAATAGCCGACGCAGGAGGTACAAGAGGTTTCCAGAAAAGTCAATTTCTCGAGGGTTCTACATAAAGCGTGAATTTTGATTACGTCATAGAAGAGAAATGTTAGGTTATTAAGCGTTTTAATGCAGGAAAAACAACTTCCAGGCCCCATTGGGAAAATCGCGCCAAATGACCAAAAAGTCGCCAAACTTAGCGACTTTTGGCGAAATATCGCCAAATTTGGCGCCAAAAATAAGTCCCCAAATGTGAAGAGATCTAAGCTCTAGGACTAATATTTCTAGAGTTTTCTAGAACCTCCATTGAAAAACAATGGCAAACCGAAACCTCCATATCTCCGGTTCTAATTGGACGATTTTGATGCAACAAAAAGCAAAATTTATCTATTTGAAGCGTAGAATACGAACTTTAAACCATTTTAAGCCACAGAGCAACGGGTTGCCCCGAAAATTCGTAACATTGCCCCCTTTCCAAGGACTGCACGTCCCGGGCAGTACAATCCCCGGTTTGGAGGTCACACAAATATACAGTGTCCAACCTTTAACCAAATTTTAATAGCATAATTTAAGCAAATAATCAATAAACACAGTAAGCAAATGCACTCTAATAAATAAATAATATACATAATAAACAATTACACTAATAAGTAATCAATGTAATAAACAAATATACATTAAGAAAAACCAATATATTACAAATATGTACACTAAACATGGCGTAAGTAGTGAGTGAAAGAGAGTTGACGAAAGAGGAAGAGAAGAGAAAGACAGGAAAGAAATGAGAGTTGAAAGAAAGGAGGAATTACGCCATAGTGACCATGGTCTGAGCTAATTACAACCGCGGTAGATGGCTAGCCGATCGTAATGTACAACTCTTGGCTTCGAGTTTGGTGACTTACGAATCCGTACGATGACGTCATTCAGCCGGTTTAGGACTGTGTAAGGACCGTCCCACGGCGATTGCAGCTTGGGAGACAGGCCTTTCCGTCGAGTAGGATTCCATAGCCAAACTTTGTCACCTGCGTTGAACTCGTGTCCCGTAGCCTTCGTGTCGTAGCGAGTCTTCATCTTTTCCGTGTTCAGGTTGATCCGCTCCCGAGCAAAATGATGCAAATCTTCAAACCGTGCCCGAAGGTTTTTCACGTACTCCTCTGGCGATGAAGGCACATCTGGAGGGCGGCCGAACACTAGATCGGCGGGAAGACGAAAATCTCTGCCGAACAGCATCTGGGAAGGTGTGAAGCCGGTAGTCTCATGGACGGCGCTCCTATAGGCCAGCAGGAAGAGGGGGAGTTTCTTGTCCCAGTCCTCTTGATTCCTAGATACCAGAAGCGAGAGGTTGTTTAAAATTGTGCGATTGAACCTCTCCACCATGCCGTCGGATTGTGGGTGTAAAGGCGTAGTCTGGGTTTTGTCCATTCCGAGAAGTTGGCATAGTCCTTTAAAGACTGCAGAGGTAAAGTTCGTTCCTTGGTCGGAATGAAGTTGCAGAGGGGTTCCATATCTGGAAATCCATTCTTGCACCAGTACCTCTGCTACGGTCGTAGCTTCTTGATCGGGAATAGGAAACGCTTCGGGCCATTTAGAGAAGTAGTCAATGACAACTAGGATGTATTTGTTGCCATCCGAAGTTCGCGGAAGAGGTCCCAGGATGTCGAGGGCAATCCTCTCAAAAGGCGCTCCTACATTATAACGATGTAGTCTTCCACGGCTTCGTTTCTTCGGGCCTTTACGGGCGGCACAGGCGTCACAAGCTTGACACCACTTTTCGACGTCGCCTCGAGCCCTAACCCAGTAGAAGCGCTCGCGAACTTTCTGCAGGGTCTTCATCACGCCAAAATGGCCTCCAGTGTAGCCATTATGAAGTTCTTCTAGAACCTTCGGAATCCTCGAACGAGGGAGTACTAACTGCCATCGGAGCATCTTGCCGTCGTCCGACTCCCATTTACGATACAGGACTCCATTCCTCAGGCGAAGCGAATCCCATAAAGCCCAGTACTGTTTTGTTGCCGGACTGTAAGATGATATTTCTTGCCAACTGGGCTTAGCGCTGGATTTTTCCATAAATTCCACAATAGGTTTGATGTCGCTGTCTGCTAATTGGTCCGCCCGAACATTTTCGTCACTCCAGTGATCTTGAGATGGTACCGATGATGTAACTTGGCGGACAACGGGATGTTTCATATGGTAATTTTTCTCTGCCCTGGAGCAATAGCGACAACTGTCTATGCAGGGCCTTCTCGACAATGCATCTGCATTTCCATGAGATGACCCTTTCCGATGACGTATCTCGATGTCATATTCTTGTAATCGCTGTATCCACCTGGCTATTTGGCCCTCTGGATTCTTGAAATTTAGAAGCCAGGTTAAAGAGGCATGGTCCGTTCGGAGCAGGAACTTTCGGCCGTACAGGTAATGATGGAAGTGCTCCACGGCTTTAATGATAGCAAGAAGTTCCTTTCTCATAACACAATAGTTACGTTCTGCCTTTGAAAGTCATTTGCTCCAGTAAGCAATGACGTGTTCTTGGCCATCTATCTCCTGGGACAAAACTGCTCCAACACTCTCCTTACTTGCGTCTGTGTCCAGGATAAATGGCTTGTCAGGGTGTGGATACGATAGGATCGGCGAAGATGTTAAAGCCGTCTTCAGTTCGTTGAATGCGTCCTCACATTCCTCAGTCCACAGAAATTTCCGTCCAGTCTCGGTCAATTTGTGAAGAGGTCTTGCAATTTGAGAAAAACCCTTCACGAATTTTCGATAGTAAGTACACAGACCGAGAAAACTTAGTAAGTCATGGATATTCTCCGGACGACTCCAGTTCTTGACTGCGGACGTCTTTTCGGGATCGGTTCGGACTCCGCGGGCGGATATTATGTGCCCGAGGTAACGTACTTCCCGACGAAACAAGTTGCACTTCGACGGACTTAATTTCAAGTTTGCCTCTTTTAATTTCTGCAGTACCTTTCGAATGTTCTCGAGATGCTCTTCGAAAGTCCTTCCGACGATGATGATATCGTCCAAATAAACGAGACATGCTTCGTAGGAAAGTCCTCTCAACACTGTCTCCATCAGACGCTCGAATGTAGCCGGTGCGTTGCAGAGTCCAAAAGGCATAACTTTGAACTGCCACAATCCTTGTCCCGTGGTGAACGCAGTCTTTTCACGGTCATCGGGATGGATTTCTACTTGCCAGTAGCCACTCTTAAGATCCAGAGTGGAGAACCATTGATTTCCCGATAAAGTGTCCAATGTGTCGTCTATCCTGGGAAGAGGGTAGCTGTCTTTCTTGGTAATGTCATTCAGACGTCTGTAGTCAACGCAGAACCGGGTGGAACCATCTTTCTTTCGGACTAAAACAATCGGCGAGGCCCACGGACTAGTCGATGGCTCGATGACGTCATCACGCTGCATCTCCTCTAAAAGTCTGTTCACCTCTTCCTGCTTAGCAAACGGCAGCCGCCTAGGATGTTGCTTGATGGGAGAGTGGCTGCCTGTATCTATCCTATGTTGAGTTAAGCTCGTACGGCCAAAGTCACCCGAAATTCGGGAGAAGAGGTCTTCAAATTCAGCCATTACTTTCTCTGCAGCGCTTCTCTGTTCTGCCGTTAACTCCACGTCTTGTAATAATTCCTTCGTCAGGCACTCGGAAGATTTAGCTGTCGTTTGGCTGATGTTCTTATTAATCCAGGTAACAGGAGTGCATGTCGCCAACACTTCATTTTTCTTTATCACCTTCGACTTGTCCGTCACATTTGCTACTCTAACTGGAATTTCTGTTCTCGACAAGTCCACAAGTGTTGCTCCCACAAGTACTCCTCTGACGGAATCACTGTTGTTTGGGTGTTCGATTAATGCAAAACGGAATTTATTGCTTTCTTTTACTGTTCCAGAAATTATTGAATCAGTTCTGGGAGGTAGAGAGATATCAGTCTGGGCTTTGCTGAACAGGCAAAACAGTTTCATTTCTAATATCGAACGCAGCTAGTTCTTCTGAGTCTGAACGAAGCTCATTATTCTTAAAGTCCAAGTTAAATTTGTGCGATTTTAAAAAGTCGAGTCCGAGAATAAAAGAGTCTGTAATGTTGGCGACATATACCACATGGTCGTATCTGACATTTCCAAACGTGATTTCTACTTGCGCTTTTCCGCCCACTTAGATCTTGTCACCTGTCACAGTCTGGAGGGTCAGCGAGGGCGGAGTCCAGATAATCTTCAAATTTAATTTCTTGGCCAGATCCGTCCTTATGATGGTTACGTTCGCTCCAGTATCAATCACCATGTGGCATGGGGAACCATTAACGTATCCCAGTACGAAGAGTCCATTACTGCCGCCATTCACTGATGAAATCTGCAAGACTTTTAGGTGGGGCTTTCGACTATCTGGCAACCTCCGCCCCGCGAGATGGCCACCTCCTAGTTTCCCTCTTTCATGTTCTTTGAGTTCTCTTGCTGGTCATGAGACTTTCGACCACAATGCTTTTGTACATGGCCTTCGACGCCACACTTCCAGCATTTCACTTTCTTTGGGCCATCTCTAGTTCTATCGGATCTTAATTTTCGTTCTATGAGATCTTCAATTCTCTTCAACCTCTTCTCGACGCTCTCTGTGTCTTTGTCAGCTGCCTCTTGGACCGTGGCAGCTCTAACGGCATGCCGATCTTTCCTGACGGCCCGCTTAGCTGCTTCTAGCTTCATTGCGAAGACGAGAGCAGATTTCAAATCCTGATAATCCTCCAACATAAGTGACTTTTGGGTTTCTGGATCACGGATGGCTTCAATAAAATGACGCACCGCCATTTCTTCTCGGACATTATCAAGGTGGTCCATGTAGGCTAGATGACACAGCCTATCTATGTCCGAAGCCAGCTCTTGCAGGGTCTCGCCAGATCTCTGCATCCTTGACTTAAGATGGATTCTACTATATTCTTTCTGGCACTTCTCTCCGAATTTCATCTCCAGGGCACTTGCAAGTGCGTCAAAATCTCCTATCTTTGTCGCCCCGATGGTTTGTAGTACATTAATTGCGTCTCCGCTAAGGGAAGCGGCTAGTTGGTCCGCTTTCTCGGACTCGCTCCAACCATTGGCTTTGGCGACGATCAAGAATTGGGTCTTGTAAGCTTCCCAGGGAGTCTTTCCATCATAGGTCGTTAGTTTCACTGTTGGGCGGCGTGACGACAACTTGATGTTTTCAGGTAATTTTTCCATCTTCACTAGAGAGTCAAGTTTTTCCTCAATTTTATTCTCAAATTCTTCACGCAACTCTTTCACGTTTCTTGCTTGGCTTTCTTCTAGTATCGACATTCTCTTCTCCATATTTTCTTGATTTGTCTGTATTTTTTTCTCCAGTCCGGATTTCATTTCTTCCAGTCCGGATTTCATCTTGTCGTGTGCGGCTCTTAATTCTTCTAGTCCGGTCTTCACATCGTCGTGTGCGGCTCTTAACTCCTCCAATCCGGTTTTCACTTCATTGTGCGCTGTCTTTAACTCGTTCAATCCGGATTTCATCTCGCCTTGTGCAGCTTTTATCTCATCTTGTCCGGCTTTCATCTCTTCTAATCCGGTTTTCACCTCATCGTGTGAAGCTTTCATTTCGTCTTGTCCGGCTTCAATTTTCTTTTCTAAATCCGCCTTCAACTGTTCTTGTCCGGCTTTCATCTCGTCTTGTCCGGCTTTCATCTCTTGCATCATATTCATGAGCTTTTGAAGTTGTTCTTCCATTTTTTGTCTAGTCAAAACCATAAACTGGAAAATTAAAGTCATTCTTTAGAACCCCGATTCTGACACCAAATGTTGCGGAATTACTCTGATACTCCTGGGGTTCGTCGTTCTAAAGTCCTGTTGGTGTAAAAAGTTCAAGTAAAAAGTCACTTGTCAGGATGGAACACAAACTTTATTGCTTCTAGAACTTCGTAGAACAATCAGCTGTACACAATTCACAAGCACAATCTAGCAGTAACGTGCTTTTAACAATCCGCTTGGATCTGAAGCTCTCACAAATGCTGTATTTCTCACACAAAATAAGTCACTTTCACAGGCAAAAATTCAGTGAAAATATTCAAGAGGTATCGTACGCAATTCCTTAAGACACAGCAATGAAGAATTTACACACAGCACTTTGAAAACAGCTTCGAAAAGCAAGCTAAAACACAGCTTCTATAGCACTATCAATTCACAAGCGTACTGAGAGCTCTTCACACATCGAGCGTTCAACTCGCACTGAACCTTCGGGGCGACGCGCGCTTCTATAAATAGCCGACGCAGGAGGTACAAGAGGTTTCCAGAAAAGTCAATTTCTCGAGGGTTCTACATAAAGCGTGAATTTTGATTACGTCATAGAAGAGAAATGTTAGGTTATTATGCGTTTTCATGCAGGAAAAACAACTTCCAGGCCCCATTGGGAAGATCGCGCCAAATGACCAAAAAGTCGCCAAGCTTGGCGACTTTTGGCGAAATATCGCCAAATTTGGCGCCAAAAATAAGTCCCCAAATGTGAAGAGATCTAAGCTCTAGGACTAATATTTCTAGAGTTTTCTAGAACCTCCATTGAAAAACAATGGCAAACCGAAACCTCCATATCTCCGGTCCTAATTGGCCGATTTTGATGCAACAAAAAGCAAAATTTATCTATTTGAAGCGTAGAATACGAATTTTAAACCATTTTAAGCCACAGAGCAGCGGGTTGCCCCGAAAATTCGTAACAATACGTTAATCACATTTTGCAGATCTTTAATCTTATTTTTTAGTTCATAGCTATTACTTATAGATATAGAAGAAGTATTAGATTTTAGAAAACAGATCATGCATAGAGGTAAGTATTTTAAGTAATATTTTACTGGCTATATTATTATATGTATTACATCCTATAGTAACTCTTCTAAATTTTAGAGGCGTTTTGTGAAACTTGGGTATTAGCACTAGATAAGGATATTGTAGATTGTCATGCTTAAGTAATTTATGGAAGGCTAATATCTTTTTATTCATAGTAGTTAACTCAGAGATATTGGTGAGTGAGAAATTAGGATTATTGTTTATCGACAAGATTAAGAGATTGTGATATAGTTTCTTACATATAATAGCATAGTTGTTACTAGATTTGTCAACATCTTATAAATAAAAATGAAATTCTGTTTGTTTGTTTGTTTGTGGATTTGATTCGTATACAAGTCCACAAAAATGGACCTATCGGCCTGAAATTTAGCACAGATATGCAAAATAATACAGAATAAATCGTAGTCCACTTTAAAACTTTGAAAGTCCACCCGTTCCCGGAATTTAAGAGATTTTTTATGCTCTCCACGCAAAAAGCTTTCCGTAATTGTAACCCCTGTATGTGTAAAAAAGTGTGAAATAAGGATCGTGGTTGCCATGTGCGGCGATTTTGCCGAATAAAATGTTTTAAATTCTCAAAGTAAAAATAAAAGAATAATAATGATTTTTTTTTTGTTAGTTTATATTCGTAAGGTTATTTTTTTTTAAATTATAATATCGTGTGCATGGGAAATCAGAGCAGGAATGAAATGTTTTATACGCAAAACAATAAGAATTGAAGATTTCCGAGGCTAATGTGTAAAATTTTTTAGTTTGGCGAAAAAATAAAGTGGCTGAAATATCTATTTTGAGTGTGTTCTAGCGATTTGCACCGTTTTCGGCTTGGCGCAATTTATTGAGAGCTTAAGGAAATAGATTTTTGAAAACAAGTGCAAAGGTTTTATTAGAATACAGCGTTAAATTTTAATGATCCGTGAAGAAATAATGCAGTTATTAAGGGATTTCAAGCGATCTAACTTCAGAATTCTCGCCAATGGAGTACATTGATTTAAGTTGGGGGAATTCCGCCAAATTTCAGAAAATTGAAATCTTCTCATTTAGTACATCGGAGTAACGATGAATAAAACACGTTATAGTTGATAATTTTAAAAAATTCGGCTGTATTAAGGGATTCCACTTTTCAAATAAAGGCTTGCTTTACTTTTTCGTGGTCGAACCATTTCCCTTATTGATTGCTGCTAAGTCAATGCTTCGAATGATTTCCTGAAAAAACGCTTGCAAAATGGCGTATGTTGGCACTTTGGCGAGGCTTAGATTTGAAACTGGATTTTATTTGAGACTGGGATATATAATGACACTGGTTATAGATAAAAATGAATGTTGGTATGTGTGTATGAGGTTGAAAAACTCCAGCACCGTTGAGCACCGTTGCACCATGAAATTTGGTTCACCTAAGTCTTTTATCATGGAGAAGCTTTTTATGCTATCCGTTTTCCTCTAACTTGCCACCAGGTGGCGCAGCAGAACGTCGAATTCTATTCCGTTTAGCCGTTTACTATGCGAATATCGTCCAACCGATTTCGATGAAATTTGGTACACGCTGATATTAGAACACGGAGAATATTTTTCAGTATCCATTTTGCTGTAACTTGCCGCTAAATGGCGCTGCAACGCATCAACTTCTATACCGTTCGACTGATCGGCATAAAATTTCTTATACTTACACATTTCAGCACGAAGAATATATTCTAACTGTGTTCCTTTTGATGTTACTCACCACTAGATGGCACTGCAATGCATTATTATTTTAACTCGCCACTAGATGACGCTGCAGCAGGCCAAATTCTTGACCATTCAAACGGTCGCTATGAAAATCAGTATACATAGCTATTTGAACAATGAGAATATTTTGGCGTTATCCATTTTGCTATAACTCGCCACTTGACGGCACTGTAGCAAATCATTACTTTAATTAACCACTAGATCGCGCTGCAGTGTATCACTTCTTGACTGTGCAACTGATCGCTATGAAAATAGGTATACATAGATATTTGAACACGGGGAAGAGTTTCGCGTTAGATGTCGCGTCAACACATGAACTTCAGGGCTGTCCAGCCGATCGTCCTGAAATTTCGTATTCATCGATATCTGAATGCGAAGAATATTTTCGCCGTATCCGTTTTGCTAAAACTCGCCACTAGATTGCGTACGGCGCATGGCCTTCTGCACCGTACAAACGATTGCCTTGAAATTCAGTATGCATGGTTATTGAACACAATATAATGCGATATCCATTTTGCTATATCTCTTTATTACAATAAATAGTAATCACCACAAATCGTAATAGCAAAAAGTCCATTCATTTCCGTGCGAAGAACGGGTACTTCAGCTAGTAGGTTATAATAAAATTATTCTGTAATTCTTTTATTTGAGAACTAAGATTTATATTGTTAGTATAACAAAAAGAAGAAACTAATTGTTTATTTAGATCAGAGAGAATATTATATTTCCATTCATTAAAGGGAGCAGAAGGTAAATTGTATTTAATAGAAGTATTATATATATATAAATCTATACCATATTTAAAAGCGTCTATTATATCATTAATGCTGTATTTAGATGGTAACCTATACTTAGTACCACTTTTCATAATCTGTTGAAGCTCTTTTATAATGGAAAGATCACCAGTAACTATATGTCCAAAAGCAGAATTGACAAAGGAATTATATTGATCACTGGTACAAAGACAAAGAACCTCATCATCAATCACAAAATTCTTACAAAAAGAGTTATAATTAAAGATCTTTCTACCCATAAGGAATAGGGTATTTGAAAGATATATATATATATATATATATATATATATATATATATATATATATATATATATATATATATATATATATATAACATAATAAATCAAAAGCTCGCTAAAATCCCAAATTTCTAGAATTACGCAGTTTTAATTGAGTTGGGAACAAAGGAAATTCTCTTTCAAAAACTGCAACTACTACACAGTCCCTTGCAATTCCTTTGTAATTTTTTAGACGGTCCTCGCACCCAGTCAATCTGGCGTCTTAAAAGTTACGACAAAACTTGAAAAACTGCTGCCCAGATTTTGGGATCGGCAATAATTGCGAATGTGCGCGGGTCATGGTACAGGACCTCAAAAATTAATAAAAGGGCTAACACAACCCGGGAGAAAAACTCTTTGTGTGGCCCCCAACTACCAAGGAAATATGTATCAAATTCTCCAATAAAATAATGCAACCGCATTCGTAACTCCTAACAGAGACGGCCCGACGGGCGTGCGGGGCCCCAGGCGAAGCGCAAGAGCCGGGCCTCTTCTCTATCATGTCTTATGAGATAGCAATAAAATAACCCAGGAGCGGGGCCTCTATAAGCGCGGGGCCTTAGGCGATCGACTACATTCGCATCTCCCTTGGGCCGGCTCTGCTCCTAGTCAGTTATTTGACAGCCGTACCTAGCCCAAGGATAACTACCGCCCTCCCGGACAGCGGACTGCCCGTTGAAACATTGAAAACATTCTGTAACTTTAAGCAACTGAGATTTTTTAAAAATGTATTATCATACTTGCCTTTATCATACTCCTCCCCTCTCCTCCACAAAGCAATAACGTTTATAGCGCCTGATCAACTTCACAGACATGAAAAAATTGTTGCAACTTCAGTGGCAGAATTTATTCTTCAATTTGATACACGAATTCGGCGTGCTTTGTCCACAACACAATATTTCATGCACACATACCGATAACACTGCGCAGCATTTGGATAATTTCGATTTCTCACGAAACTGCTGACCGCACTTAACTACCCCCCACCTCCACCCCTCTTACACTCACTCAACACCTTTCTACTAACCACAGGTCATCTCACATTTTTACTACAATAGATAATATTCGCGTGGTCAGAGAGCAAATTCCACCTAATGGATTCTTGATAGACCCCTAATGGATATACTGAAGGGGAGAGGGGGAGGAGAGAGCCTTGTCACGTGGTCACTTTCACAGGACCCTCACTCAGCAGCTGATTGGGCATCGACTGGTATGATTCGCAGGTATTCTGCACGCGAAAAATGTGTGTCCGATTTCTTTCCTCGCAAATGAGTCCCTTTTCACGCTAGAAAGGGGGAAATTATAACTCTTCGGTTCGCCATTTTGTTATCCACTGACCAGAAGGATCTTCAACCTCCCCCCACTATAATACAAGCACGTAATGTAAGTGACGACATGAAATGTATGGTAGAGTATGATTATCGATTGCAAACAGAATTCTTTGGATATGTATTGGTAAAGTGTCAGTTTTACTTCCTTTTTTCCCTTAAAAAAAAAAAAAAAAAAAAAAAAAAAGATTATTGAAGGGAAGGGAATAATAGTCCGTGACCACAGCCGTTCTACGAAGGAGCAACACACCTCGCAATGTTCATAAATAAATAAACATACACTCAGCTGAAAACCTGGTTTAAAAAAAAAAAAAAAGTATGTTGTTTCTGATACCCTCTTGGCAACCGCAGAGCGGTGCCAGATCCTCCATATAGGACGGCGATAGGCAGAAGGGGACGGCTTCCATTTGAATGAGCCCCAGTAAGAGGAAATCCGAATTCACTCGGGGTCCCCTAATTTTGAACCAATTTCAGATGAGGAACCAGCCACCTGAAATCGTCACCTCCAGATCTATCGTTAACCCCTTCCTTCTCGTTCCCGTCAAAATCACGGGTTGAGCTTTCTTCCTCTATTTCTCGTGCCCGTGATATTTCCGGGCAAGAGTGTTCAAAAGTTATTCTCCGGAAAGATAAGAACATTTCTTATGCACGGATTTTATTTTATACCGCATTTCACACAACAGACACAATACCAGACGATTTTTAACTTAATTTGGAGGTAGTACTCAAATGCGTGTATTAGGGATATGCATTGTGCAATCCTAGCTCATTTGTATTTGCTTATGTTGAAAGAAAACTTTACAAACATTTATATATTTTATGAAATAAGTTTAATAAAATTCTCTTTTAGTGTTTAAAACATATATTTTTAATGATTCCCTGCTTACTGGAAAACACACATTCAGTCACAATAACCCAAAATTTTGGCTTTTCCTAGAAATTTAACTTTTTTTTTTCCCTTTCGCGATGAAAAATATGTCTAAAATTTTAAAATCAATAAATACATTTTACCAGAACTTATTTTTATACAATTTTGAATTAAAAAAATAGCCACATATATGACCGTTTTCTTGAAAACAATACGCGACCGTTAAGGGGTTAAACATGGAGGACATTGGATCCACGACAGATTTTAGGGGCACCAGTTCCCATTAGCGTACACGGTCCCACAGTAGTCCATGCGAATGAGGAGTTCACCCTCCCAAGCACTTTCCAAGCCAGATGCTACTTCACTTGCCGTGTTCTAGTGGGAACGGATTTTAATGCCCACTTACAAGTGAAAGTAAAAGAAAAAAATGGAATTTTTCTTATGGAAAATATGCATCTTTTTGAACAAGATGAACTTTTTTAGATTTTTTTCAGTTAAGCAAACAGTATTACATCAACATGTAACTAGGGATGGACGCGAGACGCGAGAATTCTCGCATTGTCTCGCGAGACGAGACGCGAGACGAAACAGGCATTTTTTTGCGAGACGAGAAAGAAAATATTTTGCGGGACGAGACGCGAGACGAGACAGAGTCTTGTCTGAAAAACGCGAGATTTCTCGCATTTTTTTTTCCGTCTCGCATAAATACGATCTGAAAAGTGACAATTTGCCTGAAGCCTCTACCGTTTAACTTGCGTCTCCTTCGTTTTCGGTCCTGGTATACTATCAGCACTCTACAATACGCACAAACACGTAACATTTAAAATTAGAACAGACGAGAGATATACAAAACACACAAAGGAGAGGATAAAGAAAGAGGCGAAAAAAAAAAGAAAACAGAGAAGAGTTGAAAGAAAAATAATAAGTAAATAGGAAAGGCGGTACGGTATGTTCAAATCTGACCACTTTTAGACGGGGCCCGGGGCATTAAGTTTGGGGCCCCCCTTACTATCCCCTTTTTTACGCATTAAGCCCCTTTACTGAGCCCCCCTTTTTTAAGCATTTTAACCCAGTTTTGACCGCTGTTGTACTCGAAAATTGCATTTCAGTTAACTGTAGTTTTTGTACTTTAATCAAATCGTATTTATCACCCCAAAAAAATATCTCTAACTTGATCTAGTGATAGACAATTAGGTAATACCTATATTATAGAGGAAATTCAGTTTTTTCCCCACAATTACTATTTCAGTACATATGAATTTATAATTTAGGTAATCAGGATATATATGGGCCCCCTTTTTCTTCAGGGGCACCGGACTACCGCCCCCCCCTACCCCTGTGATAATCGGGTACATCAAAGAGAGATTAGAAGTAGAGCAACTTGCATTCGCATTGATGCTTAGTCTGAGTAGGTGGTTGAAATATGGTTGAATATCCTTGGTTGAAACATCCTTGTACCGATATTATCCTCAAACTTTGCCGCACGTTGCGGCGTGCGTAGGGGGGGGAGGGCGCCCACCCTGGTAACAACTTTCTATTGGCGGTTAAATCCCTTTTGTTGGCCTATTTTAAAGAGATTAAAATGATATTTTTTATTCTTATATATTAATATCGGACGGAAAGAAATGCAAGCAATTTTTTTAAAAACTATTTCTCTTTTCGTTTATATTATCATGTTTTCCCTTCCTTCGGCTTGCAAAACTTTTATAAATTTTTTTCCTCCCCATCATTTTATCTTGCAGTTGGGTTCCTATTCTAAAATTATCTTCGCCTGTTAGATGTCTTTTCATTTTTTTAAAAAAATCCACACTGGATATACATTAGGGGGATTATGGTTTAATTTTTCTGTAAACAGGGCGACCATAACGACTGTAGTACTATCGCTAAAAATTATTGTGGAAAAGTACAAACGGATAGTCGTCAACAAATTAACTGTTCAGTAATTTAAAATATAAACAAAAAATAAGACGTCTATTAACCAACTGAGATACTATAATGAAATCTAAAAATGCACACACGGTAATGTTATTGGAAATATTAGGCAAATAATTATAATTATCGTTAATATAATCTTGTTTTCATTAATATAAAAATTACACATATTTTAGAGACTTGAAATTGACGTTAAAGTAAATAGTAGAGATTTAATAAAGACTAAAAGTGTTCTGTTTATAATTTTTCAAAGGTTATCTTACAACCAACTGAACGATAAGTAATTCTAATTTGTGTTAATATATCCCGCAGTAATTTCAACAGAGGAGATTACTTGAACTTAAAAAAAAAAAAAAAAAATCTGTTTTGTCTCATGCAGATATGATTTTAGTAAAATATTCGCTACTTCTCGTATGAAGAGCGGGTGCGCAGCTATTTTAAAACAAACGGTTGTCCATTTCATGTAGTGTCTGAGGTATTTAATGCTACAACTTGAACAGTATGATGTAGAACTACAGTATGATGTAGAAATAACACATTTTGAAAGTCGGGAGTTCTCTGCAAACCGCTAAGCTTTTCACTTTTCTGATCGCGAATGACACTGACGTAGTTTTTTGAGTCATTATATTGCAATGATGCCAGGTTAATACTCATGACGCAAACTTTACATCAAGAGTCAAATAATTTTGCTTTTATTTTAGATTCCACATCACTGGAATTAATTGAAATTACTCATGTTAGGAAAATTTTCGTTTACTACAGTGCGAAGAACGGGCACGCAGCTAGTAAATAAAAATAAATACTATATTTTCGGTGTGACATTATATATACGGATTAAATCTCAATTTCTTTTACTTCAAATGCCGATATATGCTGATATAGTTATTAATATATCTACTAATGTGGCTATATGTAAGTAATTGTTATTATTAATATTAATTTTCAATAAAATCCCAATAATAAGTTAGTATAAAATGGTAACGAAATCGCAGTCCTTAATTTTGCGAGACTCGCGAGACGTCTCGCGTCTCGCGCGAGACGAGACGGCAATTTCTTTGCGAGACGCGAGACGAGACACAGTGTTTGCGAGACGAGACGAGACAGAGGTTTACCACTGCGAGACGAGACGAGACAGCCCCGATTCTCGTCTCGCACGTCTCGCGTCCATCCCTAACTAATGATGTATGACTGTTTTAAGATTAAAAAAAAAGTGGGAGGAGTATTAGGAAGTAAAAGAATTCCCGAATTTGGAAAACACTCAAAAAATGTTGGTTGGCTCATCGCCTGTTGTTATTTTTCTAGAAAAGCATCTAACATGTCCGCATGTGGTGATATATGCATGTCGGTTTTCAGTGATTCGTTGGATTTTATTTCCCTTAATTATAGTTAAATTGTGTTAGTGAAAATTATTTTAATCAAATAAATAAGAAAGACATCATTAAGGATGTTCTACCAAGATATGCAGTATGGACTGACACTAACAGTGAAGCTGTATGTCTCATGGAACTTCCAGAAAAAAAGTACAAGAATTACCTTCAAAAATGGGCCGAGAAGTTGCCTATTTTTAACATGCTTTTATTAGCTTCACCGGTATGTATGTTTGTATGCTTGTATGTTTGTAACCGACTCCTTTGAACTCGATTTTGACCCACTTTAAACGGTCAGATTTAATTTAAACTTTGTAGATATATCAAGGATCGGTGACAATACAATAATTTGAAAAGTTTATCCCATTATCCTGATTTTGACACGCTTTTATTTATTAGCTTCACCTGTATGTATGTTTGTATGTTTGTAACCGACTCCTTTGAACTCAAATCTGGCACACTTTAAGCGGTCAGATTTAATTTAAACTCATTTATGAAGAACCAGTGACAATACAATAGTTTTATAAGTTTATCTCATTATCCTGATCAGGATGCCAGGATTAAATAATTTCCTCATTTCTTATCCTGTTCGAAACTAGAAAACTTCCAAAGATTACAATCTTAAGAAAACCTTTTTTACTGTGGCCGTGATCGTATAGTGGTTTGTGCATTGCGTTGTGGCCGCAATAACCCAGGTTCGAATCCTGGGCACGGTAATATTTTAATTTTTACAAAATATCGTGATCCATCACATTATGGAAGAGTTGAGTACAAGAACATGTTGAGGCCATTCTTTTTAACACGCTTTTATTTGTTGATTAGAGACCTATTTTTCCTTTTTAGTGAGGAAGGTAGCATTTAACTGCAGGTTGATTAATACTTTGGTGCACAGAAGGGGCGTAGCCAGAGGGGCGACTCAGGGGGGATGCTCCTCCCCCCCCCCGAAATGGGACCCTTTACTTACCTTACAATTTGATATTCAGCTTACAATTGAACTTTACCTTTAAATTTGTTACCCAGCCCACCCCGAAATAAAATCCTGGCTGCGCCACTGGTGCACAGAGAAAATAAATTATCTCACAGCTTGTACTTTCCAACTTAGTGCTCCTTAGTGTCTTATGAGAGATATCGAAAATTAAAAATAAATTTTAAATACGTACAGTTTAACAAAAACTAAAAAACACGCTTTTATAGCAAATCGAACTAAAAAGTGAAAAATAAAAATCTAGTTTAAAAAACCAAAAAACACGCTTTAGTAATAAATTGAACTACTAACGAAAACTAAAAGAAATGCGAAAAAAATAATGTCTTAATATATAGATAAATATTAATGTAAGTTAATGAACGAAAAATAGTATTATTGTGAAAAAAGCGTAGGGTGCTCCATATATCAGTTCTTGAGAATATACGATCGGTACGATTAGTACAAAAGCGAAAATTGTGAAAAAAGCGTGGGGCGCTTTGTGCTATATTATGCTTTTATCACTTTTGTACTAATCGTACCGATCGTATATTCTCAAGAACTGATATATGGAGCACCCTACGCTTTTTTCACAATAATACTATTTTTCGTTCATTAATTTATTTCTATATTAAGAATTATTTTTCGCTTTTTAGTTAGTTCAATTTATTACTATAGCGTGTTTTTTGGTTTTTTAAAACCAAAAAACACGCTGATGAGCACCTCCAGCTTCTAGTTTAAGCTAGAAGCTGGAGGCAGCTATTCGCAGCTGCCTCTCAGGTAGCCTCAGCAGGAGGTAGCTAGTCGCAGCTGGCTGTGCCCGCGCACAGCCAGCCGCGTCAAAAAAGGGTCTCTAGATCTGTGACACGCGATGAACTTTTCGATCGTCCGCCATCTTGCTGGTAGTTAAGTCGAGCGATGGCAACGGCTGCCCTTTTTTCATCATTGGGCAATTTATCCAGCTGTTCTCGCATTCTTACTTTCTTCAGCAGATGTCAGTGCTTTTTAAAAATAATCGTGACAATTTTTTTTACGGGAAATGACGTGCTAAAAAGTAAAGGAATCTCGTGGAGCTCTGTCACCCGCAACTATTTTTATAGAAATCAAATCTATTCTTCGTGACTGGCAACAGTCAAAACGTCAGAGTTTGGTGTACTCAGCGGGAAAACACTGCGCGTTAAAGGGTTAAGTACTTTATTATAATCAAATTTATTCTTTGTGAATGAAAACAGTGAAAATGTCAGAGTTGTGGCCTCACGGCGAAGAGACCGCTCGTCAAAGGGCTAAAAGAATGCTTCTACTAATCTTTCTACTAAAAATCGATGTTATTTTTATCAGTGCATTTAAATACATTTCAACATCTATTTCAAAAATAAAAGATTAAAAAATAATTTATTCGTTTAAAATTAATCGTTTCTTCAATGAAATCACAAAAAAAAAAAGTACCACCGAACATTTTAATCAAATATTTATCTGCATTGCCAACCTCCAAAGAAAATAAAACACGATTTATTATTTTTTTAATGCAAATAATACGGAGGGGGAAAAAATCAAAAATTAAGATTTTTAAAAAAAAAGTTTGTTCTCAAAAGTGTAATGACATTACACATTTCCAGCCCGAGTCGGAAATGCTAATTAATGCTAAACCGGAAGCACAGGGGGGCTTCCATGTCGGAAGTGGGCGCATTGAAGCAGCGAAGAAGTTACAGAGGAGCAGAATTGGGGGGGGGTTAGGTTGGGGGATTGATCTCCGTATTTTTGCTCTGCTTGACAAAAATCCGGTGAAAACAGAAGATCATTTCCTCATGCGTTTGTTATTATTTTTACACCTCCAATATCTGCGAGACATCGAGCGAGCTAATAGTGTCACTCGTCCCACTCAATAAAGCTTCCCTCTGCGCCCTGGGCTATGTGTCGACTCGGTGTACAGATTACAATAGCAGGGGCGCAGAGACAGGGCGCAGCACCGTTCCTCTCTCTCTTTCTCTCTCTCAGTCGCTGGATACTCCAAACATGTCCCCGGTTCTGCGGAAATTAAAGTTCTCTAAACGCCAGGCTTCTGACAGATTGTGCGCCCCTTTAGCCTCCGGCAGCGTTAGGGTTGACGTAGAAAAGCCGGGGACGATGCGACGCCAAGCATTTATCGCCAGGGCAATAAAGCAGTACATTTTGGACAAGACTCAGATAGCCGATGTTCTTGCATGCACTTTATGAATGTATCTTAATAAGTTTAAGAAATGCGGATTTACAGATACCAGCAGTTGAATTTTTATTCAATTTGCATAGCAAATTTCTAGATGTAGGGCGGGAAAATCACTAGTCATTTGGTTCTCCAATTTCTCCAATGCTCTTTCACTATTCAAAAAGCTACACTATTTCACTTTTAAAAAAATGAAAAAAGAAAAAAAAAAAAAGTCTTAATGCTATCAAATGGATGCCGCTTGATTTCCTTCGATATATACCAATTTTACCTGAGTTCGTGTGGGGTTACGAATTACCAGTTAAATAAAATAAATTAACATTTCATAACAAGCAGTCCCCCCACCCCAGAGAAACTTCCCAAGATGAACACTTTTCTGAGAAACGAAACGTGTCAATAATATTCTAATATACCCTATTAGTTCCCCTCAATGTTGGACACATTTTGGAAGAACTGCAAGCGCCCTACGTTCGGAGGTTTACCTGGATTCCTTACGAGTATCGCTCTTGTTAGGAGCTGCACACTTTGGAGAAAAATGATCCTTTGAATTAAACGCAGGCCCTGATTACCGCACAGGCCAACTATGCCTAAGGTCCCCAAGTTTTGAGCACCCCAAAATGCAGTTTTAAGCTCTTAAAAAAATTTCACAAAAACATGAATGACATCAAATAAATTGATGCAATTTTACAACGCATTCCACTGTGATGCTTTTTTTACACTGTATTCAGAGAAGAAATGCCATGTTAAGGTCCAAAGCATTCCACTATGGAGCATTCATGGACACGACCGCATTGCAGCTTAACTTTTGAGAATTAGAATTTTATGAACTGTAAGTTAAAAATTTATTGGACGAAGCCCCCTCCCCTCCTCATTTATAACGAAAATTTGTACCCTGTATTAATATGTATCAACAAGGTACGAACGTATAGGGGCCCCCAAAGATTGCTTGGCCTAGGGCCTCTGAATGTCTTAGTCAGGCTCTGATTAAACGTGAATAATGGCATTGGAAGTTGGACACTTCCATAGCATGAACACCTTCCGAAACTGAGTACTTTTCTGGGGAATGAAAGTTGCCTCAATATTGAAACACACATTTCTATAATTTGGACAGTTCTGAAAGTTTGACATTTTTTAAGTGAACCACAAGAGTCCAGTTTTTGTAATTTCGCTGTATCAAAAAATTTCTAAAGACGATATTGTCACTTGAGTCTACTCGTCTAAAAAAAAAAAAAACCACCGGAATGCCACGTTACTGTCTATTCTAGGAATTCTTACAAAAACACAAACAGTAACCCTATAAGCGACATGACACATTCAGGAAACAAATCGGAAGGATACAGTAATTTCCTTAATCCTTTTTCTTCAGTGCATTTCACGAAATTATTCGTATGCTTAAGAATTTTTCTGGAAATTCCATCAGACATATCGGTTTATTTAATTCTAAAAACGCATAGTACAGTTTGGGAAGAACCATGAATTTTTGACATAATTCCATCGTTTTCGAACTGTTTGTTTGTTTTGTGTTATGGCAAGCCTACTCGAGGGGCATCTGATTAAAGGGAGGGGAGTGTCTTGAACGGAGGGCTTTTTCAGGGGCTGTAACGCGTATTCACGTTGCATCTGGAGAAAACCGACCAAAACTCCAGACAGATCGACAATCGCACGGTAGACCCGAACGCGGGGCCGTCACACTTCAGCCGTCTACCATGATCTGTGCCTTATCCACTCGATTACAGTGGGGCCCATTTTCAAACTGTTTAAGTGCTATGTTCCGATATGTTTTCGAGAACAGCCTTAAATCGCGAAATAAAAAGCTACGGTGCCAAATCTGGCAACCTCATCAGTGATTATTCTGCATACTACACCTAGTTATCCACGACCTTCATTATCCACTTCACACAGACACCGACAATGTGGAACAAGAGAAAAGGACATCCCCTATTTATTTGTGCAACCCCCCCCTACTCCCCTTTCTCCGCAAGGAATCGCATATTAGCAGCCGCTCCTGTCGACCGTTTGATTAACTTTTTCTGTCTAACACAACTCACTTCATGCGATACAAGGCTGACGCCTATTGCACATCATTTGAGTCGTATACACAGTGTAGCTGTCGGACAAACAGATTCTTTTAAAATCATGACAATTATATATTCAAATATTGTATCAAGAGATAAAAATAAATGAAGATTTATTTTATTTTATTTTATTTTATTTTTTTATTTATTTATTTACTTTTTCTTAAATGTAGGAACCGTGAATTCAGTGAATTGTAACAAAATGTATCTAGCGAAATTTTAACTGGCGAAGAAGGTTTCACTGCTCCTTATACACTACTGGCCAAAAGTATTGCATTGCAAGTTTCAGAAATCTACTCCTTTTCAAGATTAAATCCCCTCTCCTTCGTCAATATTAAAAGTCAATATAATTGATATTTTTTAATGTCAGCATGTTAAATTAATTACTTCAAAGACAAGATAGCATTAAGTTAAAGAACAAAAGTAATTATTTAATTTATGGAAAAAAATAGCATAAAAAATATATAGGTAATTATAGAAATCATAATCCATTTTGGCTCGCCGGAATAAAATTAAGGAAATAATTAATTTCAAGTTATTCTGCAAAAAGAGGATAATAAATAAATGCAATTGAACTAAAGATCATTTATTATGTTGCTGAGCAGCCTTGACTTTGATCACAACAGCCACTCTTTTAGATATAGAATACAGAACACGCTTAAATCTATTGAGTAAAATAATAATCAAACGGAGTATATTTTTACTCAATTTTTGACTTCAAACAGCCATTCTCCCGATTGAGTAAAATTTGCTCAATTAATCGACAAATATCAATGGGCGAAAAAGTCTCAATTTTTGAGCATTATACAACAGCTCCATTTAGGCTAAATAATAATCAAAAATGAGGAGTGTCTGCCCGTTTTTGATTAATATAACTGTACTCAATTATGATTATTATTTAAGCTATAGAATGAGCGTTTTTGCAAAATCAGCCCTTTTTTAATTAACATATCTGTACTCAATTAAGATTATTATTTTAAGCTAAAAAGGGTGTTTTATTAAAATTTGCTGTTTTTGATTAATATATTGAATGATTCGTTTTCTTCATTTTTTATTATCAGAGCAGTAATCTATTATTATAAGCCCGAGAAAATAAATTTTAAATCAAGGCAAATACATTACATATATCTTAATACACTATAAAAAAGTATTTTTTTTAATAGATAGAATATAATTTCACTATAGTCTCTCGTTATAAAACGAATTCACAGTACAGTCAGAATACAGAAATGCAATCATGGTTAAACCAGCTGTGAGATTTAATTAAAGAAGCAATCCAATTTATTGACATGAAAAAGGTAAAATACTACTTACTCACTTTGGGTGAAGATATCCTAACTTCATTTGTTTTACAACAGCTTTTTATAATCCAATCGTAAGAAACTATGTCATTAAAGCGAAATCTTTACCCAAAGCATCTCCTCCATATCTAGGCTGAATGTATTTCACAACTCTGAATATGAAAAAGATGCATTTGGTATTCGGATATAACATAAAATTATCAACAGCGAATACACACACAACTATGCCCGACTATGAACCGTTAGCCGTTGAACAGCTTGGGTCACGTGATAGAAATAGGACATGGGTCGTGGGGGGGAGAGACAGACAGAACACTCAAGTAGACAAGATTTTTGAAAATGAGTTATATAGAATATAGCGGATGGGGAGTGCTGGGGCGAATTGAGGCATTCACAAATTATCGTCTTGAATGAGTATTTTTTGGCGTAAAAAGATTTAAATCGGCCGATAAGAAATTTAATCAATAAATGAGTGTTAGTTTTAATCAATAGATTTAAGCGTGAATGTTTTACAACACTTCCTTTGGTGTTTCATGGTGCCAACTTAAATTATTGGTTCCTGAAGCTCTCATTTTGCTTTTTGGTGATTTTCAGGTGTATTCTTTCCACAGCCAAACTCAAAAATCACAGACATTATTAGCAGTAAGTATCCGTGTCCGTGATATCGTGTTCTGTCAAACTGTCAGTTTTGAGATGAGACAAAGGTGGCAATCGACTTAACATCTCAGCCAAAAGTCACTCTGGACTGTGTAGATAGATTGGGGTTTTTCCCCAGATTTCTCCATCCCTAAACAAAACGTGGAAGAGTTATTGAAATTTTATTGTCCTTTTCTCCTTTTCCCATCAATTCAACCACCAATGAAAATTCGTCAACCTAGGAGTAGTCGAACGGACTTAGGATAGAGAGTCGGTTATTTGGCTAAAACGACACAGCTATTTTTTGTCATGGATTCCATAAGATTGCAAGATTTGCTTACTTCCTCAGTAAAGGCCAGGTATAAAAATCAAGGCAAAATTTAAGTAATTAATTATGTGTCTTTTTAACTGCATTTATATCTCTTCAAGATATTTAAGTCATTTAAAATATAAAGTATTAAAAAAATAAAAAATACTGTGCGTCATAAAGTATACATTTTTTAAAAATTATTAAAGTTATTATACCATTTTTTAGTGTGTGAGTGTGTGTGTGTGGGGGGGGGGGGGATTCGATTACGTTTAGGAGGATATGTCTCAGAAAACTTGGCCTCGCTGACTCTAGGACGAGTCATATAGAACCTGAACAGAAAGGGAAAATACAGCCGAGATCTACTTTATTAGTCATCAGCCCTGGGAAAATGCGTCCTGTGAAGTGGCATCGAATCGCTTGCTGCTCCGATCAACTAGTGTTTAGTGTGGCAGTTCTCTGCATTGAGAAAAGATTATTTGGTCATTTGCGAAGATGTGAACTAACAAAATTTATCTGCGATCTGCGCATCAAGAACGTCTGATGGTTTTGGTCTGTCTTCTTTCGAGCAACATATCTAGAAAGAACGAGTCCCACAATCAGGGGTGTAGCCAGGGGGGGGTGGAGATATCGGGATATACCCCCCCCGAAATGTTTGGATTAGTGATGAAATTCCATCTATTTATACACATATAAGTTCATATTCCCCTCCCCCCCGAAAAATTTTCCTGGCCACGCGCCTGCCCACAATGAAATCTACTTTGAAGGCATTTCATTAAGATTAGGTTTATGCTGCAGAATTGCAAGAACTGTATGACGTGTGAAACATGCCTAAATTTGTATGAGAACAGAAGATGCCCATCTAAAGGAAGGAGTAATCCATCTCCGCAAAAAAATTTTCATGATAAATATGATTGACCTCTGTGTCTTGGAAGCAGAGCAAAGGCCAATTATTTTGTTTCGAAGGGCTACACGCAGATCATTTTCATGAAATGAAGTGAAGATTTCTGGCATACAGCATCTCATGTTGCTCAGTCGTGTAGTCTAGGAGGAAGGCGAGGATGTCACACTGTTTTAAATTTGAGATTACACCCCGCTTAATATTTTTATTTTCTAGGGAGATACTTAAGATTCTTTTTAAAGTATTAAAACTTTCATTTTATGATTCTACTTCAGAAAAGAAACAAAAGGATCCTTTTATATCCCCTAAGTAAACCATACTCACTTACTACCGTTTTGTAAATGCTAAAAAAAAAAAAAAAAAAATTGCGTATATTATAGTTTTAGAAACCAATTTACTCTTGGTCAGAAATTGTCTTCCGAACAGCAGGTAAAAAGAAAAAGAATCAAAGTTCAAGAACAAATTAGAAAAAAATAACCTAAAATCACTTTAACATTGGAGTGTTGACGACGGCACATGGGAAAAATAATTTTTTCTTAAATTGGTAATGATCAAAATCACCTTGTTTTTTTCTGATAATATATACCCAGTCTTCTAACCGCATATATCTTTATTCAAATAAACTAATCAGCCATTATTCAATTTAATAATCGGTAGTTTGTATGCCTGTTTGGCCAAACAAAACTGCGTGAACCATTGTCTTGTTAACTAATTTCACTACTGATATTTTGCAGTATTTAACCAAGGCTGCATTTGTCTCCACGAAGCTCAAACCGTGTTGTAAAAAATAAAGAAGTGCTTCTTGAAAAAAGAAAAAAGAAAGAAAAGCCCACCTAAACGAAAGTCATCGGAGTGAGACCAGCACCGTGTAACTGCCATTTAATAAAAGCATGGCTCCTCTCATTGTCAGGGATACTAACACTCTACGCTACGTGCCGGATTTGTCTCCTCATGCATATTTCTGAGAAACAAAATAGGGAGTTAATGGCTTAATGAAACCCAAGTCTACAATTATGATACTCGAGATCACTTTCAGAAGGCAGCCGAGCGTGGCACACAATCAGCCACTCATTTTTATTATTTATTTATTTATATAATGGCTCTCTCCCTTTCTCTGGTCTTTGTCTCTTGCTGCTTCTTTTTGGAACTGCGTAGCTGTCATAAACTCATGCTAAGGATGGATTTTTTTGTGAGATTGAAGAGGGAAAAGGCTCGTTTAAAGCTTGCAAAAGGACCCAATTATGTGAAGATAGGGCAAATTAAAAAATAAAACTGCCGCCTATCTTCAAATGGAATATATCCTGTGGCAGCAAATGCCGCTTCACTTCGTGTTACGAAAGAGAACAAAATTAGATGTTATGGCTATTTTGAATTTTTACTTTTAGTTTAGCTCTTTTTTTGTACTTGTGGACTCAAAATCCAGTAGTATTTCATTTTGTTTCGCTTGACTTTATTAAGTTTTATAAAGAACATCTATTTTTAAGAAACTGTTACTCTAATGATGTTTAAATAAGAAAGTCTTCTAAAAGAGCTTTCACTCATAAAGTGCATTTTCAGAAAATAGCACTGGGCGTAATTTCCATGGTTTACAGCAATGATAAATGGCCATGCGTAATTAAAAAATAAACAAACTAGAAAATATAAATAAAGCATTAAAACAATTTAAAATGACCTTTGTTTTTCAGTTGCATGTCCACATCTTTATTTTCTTAATTTAGATTAACTGTGAACCAAAGAATATCATTCACTGTCCCTTGACGTGCTGTTTGCTAGCTTGGTATGATGTCCTAAAGAATGTTGTTGTTGGCCTAATTCATTAACTCACAGCCTTCAACTGATTAACTCACGAGTTCTCCAGTACTTTTGGAGCATATTATGGAAACCTCTGATGGCAGAAGACTCTGATGGCAACTTAGAAAACTAGTCCAATGTCACATAAAACTCATAAAGGGGAGTTAATTACATTAACCCTTTAACGCTCGGTGTTCTCGCGGTGAGAACACAACTCTTGACATTTTGATTGTTTAGATTCACGAGGAATTAATTTTGTTTCAATAAAATAATTAAGGAGGACATAGTAACACGAGAATCCTTTTAATATTTAGCTCATAATTTCCCGTAAAATTTGTAGATTTTTTGTAAAATGGATGTCAGGGTTATTTTTAAAGTACTGCATCCTCGCATCTGATTTAAACTGCAGAATATGATGGAAATACATTGATATAGAAGAACAACTAAATAGAATGGCCAATGCTGTAAAAGGGCAACCGTTGTCATCGCTCGATTTTAGTACCAGCAATATGTGTGGCGCAGCACAGCCAGCTGTGTCAAAAATGAGCCGATCTGTGGCACGCGATAGGTGATTCGATCGACCGCCATGTTGCTGATAGTTAAATCGAGCGATGGCAACGGCTGCCCTTTTTTTCAGCATTGGTAAGCGGTTCCGCTACAAAGCGTTAAAACGATGAAAATATAAGCCAGACAATAATCATGTCCAGTCAAAAGTCCCAAACTTGCAGCGCAACTGCCAATGATCTTGGGGGGACCGCGACTAGGCTTTCATGAAGAATACTCTATCTCTTGCCCTCTGCAGTACAAGAGAAATCTTATAATTTTAAAGGGTTAAATTTTCTTTTGACAAATACCTTAACCGTGTGTGTGTGTATATACAGGGTGGCCAGCCTTAATGTGACCCAATAGCTAATTCCCGAACCGTTCGGCTTAGATATGCACTTCCAATTTGAAAAATGTTTTAAAAAAGGTAAAGAATGTTTTTACGTGCTTTTCAAACCAAAAAACCCATTTAGAAAAAAATTACAAAAATTAAATTTTTATACGGTCCTCAGGTCCTATCACTTATATTTAGGAAAAGATGCAGTGCACAAAAACAAAGTAAATACAAAAAGTTTCATTTTATTACGATAAAAACTGTCCGAGTTATGGAACTTTGAAAATCATACATTTCATCCATTTTCTTGGCCAATTTCAAGAAGCTAGTAAGGGACCAAAGTGAAATTAATTGGAACTCTGCCAGGAAACTTTCGCTCTTGCACGTCACTCTTATGTAAATCGTTTTTAAATTTAAAAGTACATACATTACGTTAATATTACAATAATTGAGTACTTAAGAAATAAAAATTTTTCTGTGTACGTGTAAAACATAGATAAAATAAAATATTTTGAACGAAGAAAACTTTTCAAAAGCAGTTCCAAAAAAATAACACTTATTTGCCTGCGGCTTCAGACTGATTTGCTGCGGTACTGATCATGGCGAACGTTAAAAATCTGTTGTGTTGTCGCTTGCAATTGCATACAGTCGCATTCTAATATTACGAATTCTAGTACGGGAGAACGAGATGTATACAAATGAAGAACACTGCGAAATGGTACTGTTGTATGGGCAGTGTAATAGAAATAAGAGAGAGGCGGCAAGACTTTATGTCATTAGCGAGCCAGAGCGAAAGTTTTCTGGCAGAGTTCCAATTAATTTCACTTTGGAGACGATCCCTTACTAGCTTCTTGAAATTGGCCAAGAAAATGGATGAAATGTATGATTTTCAAAGTTCTATAACTCAGTCAGTTTTTATCGTAATAAAATGAAACTTTTTGTGTTTACTTTGTTTTTGTGTACTGCATCTTTTCCTAAATATAAGTGATAGGACCTAGGGACCGTATAAAAATTTAATTTTTGTAATTTTTTTCTAAATGGGTTGTTTGGTTCGAAAAGCACGTAAAAACATTCTATACCTCTTTTAAAACATTTTTCAAATTGGAAGTGCATATCTAAACCGAACGGTTCGGGAATTAGCTATTGGGTCACATTAAGGCTGGACACCCTGTATATACACACAGTGTGCCTGCTAAAGTCCGTTGTCGCCCCATTAACTTCTGAACGAAAAGAGACCACACTTTAATCATAAAACTGTGATTTAGGAATAGTAAAGTTATCATTGCGATGCACAAGAAAACCGCTTACGGCACTACTTGGCTGCTAAATTTGGAATTAACATTCTTATCTCAAAAAACGGTTCGAGATACTGGAAAAAAGTCAGTTACTAAGTTGTTCAGCGTCATTGATTTAGTAAGACACCTACGTACATTAAGGTTAAAAATAGAAAACGTAAACTTCAAGCAGTAAAAACGTATTATACTCGCACCATTTTGCCAATATCAGCAGAGTTGCTGCTCAGTGTAAGCATGGAATTTTTAATTAATATTTCATTAAACTTGGACGAAAAATAATGCAATCATGTTACAAACAAGTAATAAAAAACGCAGAAGTTAAAAAAAAAATACGCGTGGGAGATCGGGGCACTTTGGCCCATTTTTTGCATCAAGATTTTTTTTTTTTTTTTTTTTTTTTTTTAAGAAACAGATATTTTAAATATTTTTTTAGCCCATAAATTAAGTGAACCTTCAAGCATAATATCTGGCATTCAAATTTGAAAAATTCTAAATAGTAGTTTTGGCATGATGCATAAAATGACATCAAATCAGTGGGCCAACTTGCCCCAAAAGTCGGGCAAGTTGGCCCACTGACTTGATGACTTAATTGACTAGAAATTCTGATTCTGAAAGCGATGAAAGAACATAAAGTAATATCAAATCTTGTTTTATTCGCATAAAAAATACGGAGAATAAAAAAAAAAATCTTGATTACATATTATTAGCTTTTAAATGGTAAAAAAATTGGAGATGGACGTAGTAATAAAATGAATTAAATTAATTGCTGTTTTCTTCAAGATCATTTTCATCAGTACAGTGGACACACATTAAATGCCATGTCTCCAGTAACACATGATTCATAGATTCCACTGTTTCCATGAATCATGTGTTCAATGTTCAATGTTCATGGAAAATGGATTCAATGTACGCAGTGCGCGTACATTGAATCCATTTTTCTCCAGGATTACTGTCTTCAAATAATTTTAGAAACGAAGACATAGGGTGTGCACTTCCTCTTCGACCGTTCTCCTCTTCGACCAGCATTTAAATTTTGTGTATTTTTACGTCATCATTTAGGTTTCTTGGTTTTATTTTGCACTTTTTGAAACTTTCCAGATACTTCCTGTTCTTCTGTTTTGCCTTTCTTTGGTCATCTTGAAGAGCTTTCTTAATTGGCGTGTCTGTGAGAATTGAAGAATGCCGAACCGTTTTTGACCGTCTGTAAGACTTTTTACTTGGTTCTGACTTTTCAAATGGCTTCACGTCTTCTGGCGAGGGGAAATCAATTTTTGAGAGATTTTGGTTTTCACTTGAGGACTGAGCAACAGGGAGATTTATCCCAGATGGCCCAGATGGGAGATTATTTATCTCAGCAGTAGTACTAATGGGAGAAAGCTCTGACAGTGTTAGACCTGGGTTGGGTCTGTCTGTGACATACAATGGCATAAAATCTGCATCAGTGAAAATATATTCATTCAAAGGGAAAATACCTGTATTTTTAAACCCAGCCGTTATATTTGTCGGTGTTATTGCTAATGGAAGGGGAGATTTTACGATTCCTTGAATATCGTAGATGGTCATTAGCCGTTTATTCAGCGGCCAATCTCTTGAATATCATCTGGCTCATCCAAAATACATATAAAATATTAAGTATAGGAAAAAATATGCTTAACAAAACAGTAAAAATCTACCCCTAAAAACAGTTTTAAAAGATATCCTAAATGCATACGCAAAATTTTCTCACTTTTCGTTTTTAAAGGAGCATAAAATATTTATTATTTTCGTTCTATTAGCCTATCAACAAAATAAAACCATTTTAGATAGTTAAATATATGGTCTTTATAAAACCCAAAATACATTTTTCACAAGGGGCACCTTGGCCCTCCGGGCCATCTTGCCCTTTGTTCAGGGGACCAACCTGCCCCATGCAGCCATTTTTCTTTAACATCGCTATAAGATATTATTCCGTAATTTTTTCACAAAATGAATAGCTAGAAATACAACTTTGGAGAGTAACCTTTCTGAACATTATTCTTTAAAACGTTGAAATTTATTCCCTAACAAATCCGAAACAAATATTTAGAACTTCAACAATTTACTCACCTGCAAGAAAAATATAAAATTCCAAATATATATGGAATGGCTACTCCTTCTGTTCTGCCGTTGATAAGGTACGGAGATGAATTAGCAAGGCACACATTTTTCTGGACTCCTATCGCCATCAGTTGGATAGATTTTAAAATAAAACGCATGGGCAAACGTTCCGCTATGGCCAACGTGCCCCTATGGCCAACATGCACCGGTCTCCCCTAATAAGCGCTACGGTCGACCAGTTACAGCTAGAACAGAGATTTCAGGAGAATAAGACATTGCATACTATTAAAACAAATTATTTAAACCTCTCCGATTAAATATTTTGAAATTGCAGACCAGAGTCCATATCAGTGTCGTACCGCAATACTGTAGTCTTTATATAGCCTTCATTTCCAAAATCCATCCCCAGGTAATCTAATTCTCCTTACTAGTTGCGCTCATAGCGCTATATGCTAATGAGATGTATGTATGTATGTTCGCTAAAGGAGAGTAGATCGTTCGTTGGATCTGGACCAAATTTGGCACACTGGCTAAACAGGACAAAAAGCTATCACCGTAAAAAAAAAAAAAAAAAATCCGATTTTTAGTTTTTTAGTTATTTTATGTTTTCTATAGTTTTTGGCCATTTTTCGCACATTTTGTGTTACCGCGAGCTAAATTTTCGTCCGAAAACTACATTTTTTATATCATCTGAACCTACAGAGTATCCTTTTTGAAATAAGCTTTGTTTCAAAATCGTTCTTAAATTTACAAATTTTTAAGAGTTTTTAAAAGAAAGATCACATCTTAAGTAAATTTTCTCGATTTGAAATTGAAACTGTCGCATTGAAAAATCAAACAAAGAAAAATTTTCTACCTTTTTACCATTGATAAGACATTTATTTCGCTCTATTTTAAATTTTCAACCGTTAAAAATAATAATTAGATTTCTAAAAAGATCGCGAGTTCAAAATTTCTATTCCGCGAAAAGGTATCACAAAGGAATACGTTTCCCCCACTCGCTGAAGCGTTTCCAAGACAATAAGCCAGGTGTTCTTTTTTGAAGTGATGATAATTTTTGGTAAGCCCTTTTGTTTTTAATTATTATTTATGGATTAGAAATTATCTATTTATAAATTTTTAAACAGTGGAACTTGAACCTCTACGTGCTACTGCTTATGGTGGTGATTAGTTTAGGTTTCAGCTTGTTTGGATCTTAGGGATTATTTACCACTTCTTCTGGACGTTATAATTATTGCAAAAGAAGGTAGAAATTGGTCCTTAACAAATAATAACTTTTTTATAGATTATTTTTTTATTGCGAGATTCTGTTTTAATTATTATTATTCATTAAAGACTTAAAATAATTTTAAAAATCGTACTTTCAAAAGTGTGGACAGTTTTTAATAAATAGTTTTACTATTTGAAACACAGAAAACTTAAAACTAACCCTATCTGGTACTATTTAGACAGTGATAGATATAACATAATAATTTTAGAACATTAATATTCCTTTTGTTAACAAAATGTTTGAGCGAATCATTCTCTTCTAAACCTTACATTTAAATATTCATAACAGTGACTTACTCATTCCGTGTGGTTTATATGAAGAAAAAGTTTTTTTGAAATATGTACTTAATGCATTTAAACAGAAACTGGGAAATACCGCCAGCAGACGAAATCTAGCTTCGAACCCAGGAACCATGCAAAATGTGCATTTGTGAACAGATTTGCATTTGAATGGACACGTTTTCGTTGCACTTTTCAACAGGGTAACGGTGCATTTGATTGAGCTCCATATATCATAGACCACCTTCGTACGACTGGAATTCATTTTGGTGTGTAGAGGACTTAGTGTTTTTACAGGGCTCATAAAAATATTCCGTATATATATATTACAGCCTATGGATCGAAATATTTAAAAATGAGCTTGCTCCTAAACAGTACATTCGATTGAGCTCACATTTTAGACACGTGGTCCCCAACCCACGGTCCGAGGACTCTTACCGGTCCATGGATCAGATGGTATCAGGCCGCCCAAAAAACATTAAATTCTTTCCATTTACTGCGGTGTATTTCTCAGTGGCGGCCCGTGGTCAAAACTGTTAGTGCAGCCGGAAGCATATGACCCCCCCCCCCCTTTTCCTCCGGACAGGATTGGAAAATCTTTGTTACTGAATTCGAAAGCTTGCGGATTAAGCCCTCACCGAGGAAAAAAAAAAAGAAATTACATAAAAAATGTAAGAGATCCTATTTTACTTTATATAAATTTCAATCAGCCGCTCTTTTCCTCAAAATTGCATTAACCCGTGTCTGATTCGAAGTTTCCTTAGAATTTTCTTTTGTAACGATAACTTGAGAAGAAAAGAAAAAAAAAAAAACTTACTTATTTTTATAAGTCAAATCAATCCTCCTTTCTATTAAACATGCGAATCGGTCAGTGATGTCCCCATAAAAAGGCGTTGTTTTAATTCAGATATGAATAATTTTAAAAGCTCTTTAAAATTTCCCATGTTTAAAGAATTTTCTCGCTCGCCATGTCCTCTAAATGCCAGTTCTTGCTTACTTAAAAACAATACTGCTTTGATGGGTAATTGTTCATTCATAAGCGTCTATTCAGGCTTATCTTATTGATAAATTCAGCAATATAAAGTCGAGAGTTTTCCAAACATATATTCTCCTTACCCCCTCCCTCAGTTCTCGTCCGAGCCAATCAGTTAGTCGAGTTCTCAAGTTCAGCCGCCGTTAGAAAATCTTTCATCGGCTGTATCAGCTGCATACTCCCTATGCCGGAGAGGCTGCTTACGTAGTCGTTGTCATGGCAACGGTGCTGCCAATTTTCTTTTCAGCGCTCTGGGCTGAACCGGGGCCACGCGAGATCAAGCAAGTTTCCTTTACGGTAGAGGAAACTTGCTATTGCTATTTCGCGTGGCCCCGGCTGAACCAAAGAGTTTCCCAATTGAATTGCGGGAAGATTAAAGTGTTTTTTTTCTGAATGAGCGATCCGGCCACAATACGTTTTTTTTTTTGTTTGTTTGTTTTTTTTCGGAGATTTTTTTTTTGTTTACCGTAGGAATTCCACAATTCTAATCTGAATTTAGGAAAATTAGTAGAATAAATTATTTTAAAGTATGTGCTGATAATTTCAAGTGCAGCCCGGCTGTACTTGCTGTATCCCACGAGCCGCCACTGGTATTTCTTCGACTTTGGGCTAGTTTATATCTTTGTAACTGAAGAAATTTTGTAATTATTTTAAATTACTTTATTTGTATTAAAAATTTCATTATGAATTAAAATTGCAGTCGCTTAAATTCATAAATGATGACACACTTTCCAACTTAATGAAATAAAGAAGAAAAATAGGATTGACGCGTGAATTATGATACGCTTTTAATATCTAGCACTTTAGTGCGTATTTCAGGCATGAAGTTTTCAGTCTTTTTGACTTAATCCAGTCTTTTTTCAACTTCATTCATCTGTTCTAAAAAACATAGATCTAAAAATCTATGCAAATAAATTTAGTCATACTGAATACAGTGATACAATGAATATTAGTTTAATAATGAATACATATGAAAGAATAACAGGTAATGTGTTAAATGCATAATAATTGATTTTTTCTATATGATCAGCTACAAAGATCGGTCTTTTTAGCTGCTTCGTGCTTTCATGCCTGTTAGAAAATCTTCATGCCGATGAATGAAAGTGTGTAAAATATGAAAGTGTTTCAGATTTTTAGCATTACAGTGTTATTTTGCTTACATGAATATTTTTTAAATATTTCTTTAGTTAAATAGATATTAAATTACTAAACTTTTAAACAGTGGAACTTGACAATTATTATTATTATTACTTTATTTTACGATAACGGGACTCGAAGATTTTTTTTTTTTAGTAATTAATTTAAGAATTCAGTATTTTTTCAAATTATTATTAGAAGATTAAACGATATTTTGATAACTGCGTCACATACAATGTTTGAACATACAATGTTGACGAAGCTGGCTGTGCGGCACAGCTAGCTGTCGTCAAAAAAGGGTCTCTAGATCTGTGGCACGCAATGAACGTTTCGATCGTCCGCCATCTTGCTGGTAGTTAAGTCGAGCGATGACAACGGCTGCTCTTTTTTCAGCATTGGGAAAAGGTTGCGCCTCAAAGGGTTAATAGTGCCTAAATGGCAAGTTCTCGCCACTGGAGGAAACGTTTTAAGGGAGTAAATATTCAACCTTTTTTACAGAGTAAAGAAATTGACAACTGGTACCTTGATTAAGTGAATACTGACATTTCCCAAAATAATTCCGTTGAGTCATTTCACAATCTTATAAGGATACGCTCGTTCAAGTGAATAAGTTCGCAGGTGCAAGGCCGTACCCAGGAGGGGGGAGGGGGGTTTAGGGTCCGCCCCCCCCCAAAAAAAATTTTTTTTTTCAATTTTTGTAAATAAAATAATAATGATGACGTCATTTTGTGAAAAATTCTGCCTTTTCCACCATTTGGACCTTCCCGAAATTTTTTTCTAGGTAAGGTCCTGTGCAGATGGATAGTTTGACTGTCGTTTCACTTTTCAGGAGTGACTATTTACTTTTTTCTTCTTAAAATAAAAGCTCACACGACTCTCATAGACCGTTGAGATTACACCCTTTTATCAACTGTAAACACAGCTTACCAAAGCCTGTTTCCGATGATATCCATCGTGAGATCATGATATCAGATATTCAGTATAAAGCGGCGAAAACTCGTCCAGTCCCATCTCTGTCCGTGCGTGAAATCGGGCGTTCTCTCTCATAGACCTCAGTGCTGAAACCTCTGCGATCCATCATCGCCTATCGGCTGGACCACGCCGCTTCTTGCGTGTGGTCCGGTTACCGGATCCGGACCGATGACAATCGCCGGTTCGATTTACGCGATCGGATTACGCCGGCGCTCTTGCAGCCTCCCAAGAAACTGAAACCGAAACAGCTATGATAGCCGGTGCACCGGTTCATTAGCAAACCTCGGCCTGGGTGGTTGGGTTTTCATTCGATGCTGGTTTAGTGCCTGCATAAAAAACTCCCGAGGGCTGACAGTCTTTCAGTTTTCTGTGTCAGGGTTATCAGTTATGGCAAACATGGTCAAATCTCGTTAAAAGAAATATGCTTAGATTGAATTTCACGTTATGGTTGTTAAAAAGCAAAGAAATAAAAAATTAAACTAAACCCGTCACATATATTTTTAAATATCGGATGATAAAAATAAAAAAAGAAAAAGAAAAGAAAGAAAGTAAAAGAAATCAAAATGATTTCTTTTGTCCCGTACTATTCACTCTTTCATACAACAAAATCTATAAGTCTGATTCCGCACTTAAGAAAATATCTTAAAAAGACAAAAAATGTATAATAAAATGGGTTAAAAAACTATACATTTAGAAAAAATAGTCCAAAATACTGCATCCCAAGTTGAAGATTTCTTGTCTTTTACAATTTCATAATTTTAAAAGTTAACTTTTGAAAGAGTGTTTGGAAGAAAAGATTAATAAATCAGAAGTGGAAAAAATCTGAAACGTTCTACGCCATCGTTCAGACATGTTAAAAGAGATACATGCGCGAAAATCAAATATACTTGACAATGATAAAAAGGTATAAAATGTGAACATATTACGCTTTGGTAATTTATTAAATGTCTTTTTAATTCTAGTTTAAATAGCATATTAGGGCATAATTTTTCTCAAACTTTTGAAAAACAGTATTCTTTATTCTGAGTAAGTCCTTAGTGGTGTCACTGGAATGACTGTTAAAAATTTTTGCTGATATTACAAGTTACAAAATATACTTATAGGATATTGAATAGGGATCGACCGATACCACATTTTCGCCGATGACCGATACCGATACTTTACCTATAAATTCATTTTTAGAAATAGCCGATACCGATACTTTTAAGTTATGGTATCGGCCGATACCGATACTTAACCGATACCGATACTTTACATAATTTAATGTCATTTAAACCTACATCTGTATTCTGGATAGTTTTTGTAACGAGAGTGGAGTTCGCGTTAAAATGAATAACAGCATGATGAAATTTGAGCCCAGTAGAAAGCATTAAAAAGAAAAAGCAGCGGATACATTGAAGTGTGAATTTACAGTAGTTCTAGTCTTTCTTTTCTGTTCAATCATGCCGACAAATGGCCGAATTTATAAAAAGCTGAGCACTGGGAAGCGTGCGGGTTCGGAATTCTTTCTCCTCGCGTGGCTGTCGATCTAATGGTCTAGGGTTTGGGGCGATTTTCTCCATATGTTATGTGAATATGCGTTAGACTCCCTTAAAAAGTCCTCTGCCCAAGCCCCCCATTGGTAGATGCCCCTCATTTAGGCTTGACAGAACAGAAACACGGGGGAGGGGGAGTTAAAGGGATATATTAATAAGAGAATCCATTTCCGGTGCCGACTGGTGCAAATATGTAAATCAATTTTTCTAAACCTCTATTTTGTCGCCTGTTTGTTGCTATCAGCCAGATAAAAGGATTTCATATTAGACCCAAAACAGCTTCCTGTTTGCTCTTACTATATGTGTCTTTGTTTTTGGTTCATACCTCGATTTTGTGCTTACAAAAGTAAACACATGAAATTTATTCAACTTCAAAGCTTGCAAGTTTTATTTACATTTTCTTTAATTATAATTCTTTCACATATGAAAATATTTTTTAGATTACTTAAACTGATTAAATTGTGATAATGTATAAACTGTCTGTACAGTACTATGTAAGTACATATGTATTTACATATTGTTCATTAAATACGTATGTAAATTCTTCCCTTAAAATGCATAATAAGTTCACATTAATTAATGTTTTATTTATCTGCTCCAATTATTTAACCACTAAGTGAATTATTAAATGTTTTAGCAAGATTTCTTTTTAATATGAACTCATATGATCATTTTAAAGTTCTTTTTGAAAATCCGTATATTTTGATTCTCCGGACAGGGTTAAGTCACAATTAATCCGGATGATCCATGAATTTGATCTTTTCCGTAGGAAGAACAGATACACGCCGATTATTCCTGTGTTTTCCTTATATATAAATACTATTCACAAGAAATATGTTTTTTACCCCAAAATTTGAAATAAACTAAATAATAATTAGTATTACTAATTATACTAATACAGCTTCAACTTTTTAAATGAACAATATAAATAATTATTAGATATAGATAATTATTACATTTCTCAAAACAGAATGATACACAAATCCTAAGTTCTCTCATTAATCTGATAGATAATAAAATCATTAAATGTTTGATAATTCGTACTTTTGATAGTGTTTAATTATGACCAACAGGGGCACCGGGCATTGATAGATTTGGGGGCCCCAAAATCTATGAAATTTGTTATATTTTTCATAAAATTTTGATATAAAAAATATTTCAGAAAAAACATTTAAAATTGGGGGCCCTTTCAAGTCGGGGGCCCTAGGCAAAGTTCCGATTTGCCCATATAATAATAAGGCCCTGCGCTTCACGACCAAAACCACATCATACTTTAAAACTTCAACCTTTCAAAACCATCAAAAAGAGGTTTCCAAATGGAAGAAAATGTGCCTCACTATTTTCAGCAGACTTTTAAAATGTGAATATTCTTATCAAAATTTAAAATCACAGAATGCAAAACAATGTAAAATAACGGAATTTTGAAGTGCATTTAGATATTTTATTCTCTAAATTCGTGGATTGTCTTTACTCTTGAAAATTTCATTTACATAATGAAATGTAAGGAATAGTAAGTTTAACAAATTTATAATAAATACCAATTTATTTTTAATTGAAAGTCATAATTTAATACTTTTAAAAATCGAATTAAGTAAAAAGTTTGTAATATTTTCTGAAATAACTGCAAAAATCTCTTATCTTTGTACAACGAAATTTTCTCTATAGCGAATTTTTTAACTGGAACCGAGCGAGTTCGTTACAGGGAGATTCAATTGTGTGTGCATATATATATATATATATATATATATATATGAATGAACTCTATTTCGAGTCCACACAGTGAGAAAATAAACTCTTATAAAAGTGAAGTAAAATTCTAGCCTACCTCTCGAAATTTATTTTTTGCAATCCTTGTAGATAGCGTATTTAGTGTTGGGCACCAATTAAAAATAATTTAGAAGAATAGATTATTGTCCTGTTAAACTGCCATCTAACGATAACGATTCTTTGTCCATAATTTCGACCACACTTGGTGATACGACATCCATAGCGATGGTTAGAATTAAAAAAAAAAAAAAAAAAAAAAAAAAAAAAAAAAAAACAGTTCGAAAACACTCGCGCAAACAAATGTGCCAATGAAAAGACGCCTCTCATCTCATTACCAAAATAAAGATTCCAGAATGGTTGCGCGTGCGTACTTTTCTTCTGAAAAGCGAAAGTATCGGTTGAAAAGTATCGGTGAAAATGGATGAAAGCAACAGAAACCGATACTTTCCCGATACTTTTAGAATCGGAAGAACCGATACCGATACCTAAAAAAATAGGAGGTATCGGCGCCGATACTATCGGTCGATCCCTAATATTGAACCTTTTGTATTCCACAACTTTAGTTCCACTCTCTTCAGCGAAATCCAGTTAACTTATTTTCAAAAAACTGAAAACGACCGAAAAGCAAGCAACACTTTTGCTATGACAAGGTCAATTTTCAATGTTTAAATTAAGGTGAAAAATAAATAACTTACAAAATTATTTTTGTCTAACTTCTACAAAGCTGTACTTTGACAAATTTTATTGCAATTTTCCTGGTAACACTTGAACGTCAGATAGCTTGAACTGTTTTAACCCATTCGTGCCTGGATATTTTTGCGACTTTCTTCGATTTTTGCTAACACCAGCAGTAATTGATAAATTTCTGATGTCAACTTTTTGAACAAGGGATGATTTCATTTAAAATCATTATGTATAAAAATTGAAATGTCGTCATCCCACTTGGCCACACTGTGAAAAAAAATACTGTTAGATTACGGGCAATTCTCGGCAGCAAAAAATTCCAAGAGAATCTCGTCAAACTACGTGCGCCCGCAAAATCACAATACCCATAAGTTATCGAGTGTTGACCGTAATTTGATTGTGTCAGACATTCATAGGTTATAGAGATTTGACCGTAATTTGATAATGCATTACAACATAGGTTGTCGAGTATTGACCGTAATTTGACAATGGATTACTATATAGGTTGTCGAGTATTGATCGTAATTTTATGAATGTCTCACACTATAGTTTGTCGAGATTTGATCGTAATTTGACAATGGATTATGACATAGGTTGTCGAGTATTGACCGTAACTTTATGAATGTCTCACACTAGTTTGTCGAGTACTGACCGTAATTTTATGAATGCCTTACATTATACGATGTTGAGGATTTACCGTAAATTTATGAAGGTTTCAGAGTATAGGCTGTCGGGCATTTATTATAAAAATACACTCCAGCTACAGCCAAGAAAACGTTATATCATTTAATGATAAAAACTGGGGATGGACGCGAGACGAAAAATTGGCGTCTCGCGTCTCGCAAAACAGCCGAAAAGCTTGTCTCGTCTCGCAAAAATCCCTATATCATAATGTTAAAAATGTTTGTCTCGTCTCGCAAAAAAGCTGTAAATCTCTGTCTCGTCTCGCGAAAAGTCGTCTCGCGTCCATCCCTAATAAAAACTACCTTCTAAGTTCTATGGGCAGGAGACAACTATATGATCACATATGATTGAAAAGCACTTCTGCACAATATTTTAACCTTATAGGTGTTTAAGGTAGTTTTTTTATTATTAAGTATTTAGACCTTATTCTTTAATTATTATTCAATTTTAAATTGACTGTCTATTCGTAAAATTGCTATTATGATGATCAGTTCATATTGGGGCATAATCTGTTCGAGGCCAAATTTTTCATAAAACAAAGGCATTGCCATACGAAAAGCCCTCAATACAAAATAGTACAAAACTTATGTTTCAGGTCATACAAAAGGTTCACCCTTATTACCTGCCAAAAACATCAACTGACACACAAACAGAAAATTTGATTATGTTTCTGCAAACTAAGAAAGGCAAACTTTTTGGATGACCTGCAACATACATTTTTTACTAACCTATATTGAGGACTGCCTTTTGGTCTGGACCAGGATTGACCCAAATACAAGTGATTATTAGTTCTTTTTGTTTGTGTGTATTATTTCAAACTTACAAGTTTTTTCTTTTTTAATATGTAATCCTCAATAGTTAATTGTGGCACGGCAAGGCTGAAATTCTTCATAAATTTCACTGAAGATTGAGGCTTTTAATAAAAAATGGGGATTGCACAGGCAATTAAACTAGAATTTTTTATGTTAAATACATAACCACTCAATTTTACTCGTTAATACGTGTCTTGATAAATACTTTGACAGACCTTTTCTTCAAGATTTAAAATGTAAACAATTATTATTTACCAAATACAGACCCTTGACATTTCTGTGACAGGCATTGACTATCCTCTAAGAAAGGTTGTGCATCCTTTGGCTAGTGTAACTTGGTTTTTGGTACCGAGTCTCTTTTTAATATAATTTCACTGCTGCATGGACTGCAGTGAAACCTGTGTATAATGATCCATTGATCCATGTGTATAACAATAAACCTGCATATAGCAGTACAGTAGAGTCCCGCAATTCTGAACAAATTGAGACCAAACACTTCGTTTTAGCGGGAATTCAGAATAGGCAATTTCATAAATATCAATAAGTTGACTTATTAAGGCATAAATTAAGTGCAGGGATTGTATAAATGGAGCCGGCCTGTACTCTTAAGTAACCAGCTTTCATTTTAATCTGCCTTCAGGACAGGTTTTCCCCACAAACGTCTTTTTAATTTCTCCTGTGTTTTTAGGTTTAAAAAATCCTTATTTTATCTGAACCCTGTTTGGAAAAGCAGGACTCCACTTTTTGACTTTTTTTTTGTGTGTGTGTCCAAAGAGTATTTTGTTTAATCAATGCATTTTGAAGAAGTCAACAGCATAAATCACTTTTTAAATTGAAAGTCTATAACAATGTTAACTCTAATAAAGCTAATGGTAGTACAGAGGTTAAAATGTATAAATGCAAATATTATTTGCAAATAAAACAAGCAAAATTTTATCTAAAACTAAACTATTCACTTCTTCAAAATCAGAAAAGACATACCCACATTACTGATAAAAGTATGGCCTCATATTATTTAATTGAAGAGGAGTGCCGTGTTTACTTGCATAATAGTCACACCTTCTGTTTTCTAATTTTTCGTGGTGAAAGTCTAGGTGTGACTATTATGCAGGGAAATCTACAACACAATAGTTGTACACTCCAATGCTGAAACATTAATAGTATATTCCAATAGAAGGGGGAAAAAAATAAGGAATTTTGAAAATTGAGATGAAAACTGTAAAAACTAAGAAATAAAACAATAAAAAGCTTAGATTTTTATAATCGAACTTTTTTTTAAATATATTTTCTATTTATGAAGGGGGAAAAAATTATTTCAGCAAAGTATTGATCTGAGGCAATCGATAACTTCTTATCATTATGCTTCCTTTTAACCACAATATAAATAAGTGGATTTTTGCTTTCAATTCTTAAAATTGCTTCATTGTTATTTATTTTATTGCACTGACTACAATAACAGTAATGAGAAAAAAACTTAAATTTTACAATGAATTAATTTCTAATCAAGTGGTTACACATACACATACAGCAACAAAAACACATACACAATATATACTGAATGCAAAATTTTAATTTCTATAACATATATTCAACATCAAAATGCATATTTACTTAAAAAAAATTACAAAATTATTTATTTGCCAACGTCATGGTTTACATATAGATATTTCTTTGATTTGGTTCCTTTCTCAAGATTTATTCAAAGGAACATCCTGTTAAAAAAAAAAAAAAAAAAAAAAAAAAAAAAAAAAAAACAATAATTATACAAAGTATTATGAATGCTCACAAGAAATGTATATATGGACTTTAGTCATCCTCTGCTAACCCTGAAACTATGATAAATATTAATATTCAGCTCATACTGGGCCCAGCTTTGTTTGGTATGCTTTATATCGGGGAAAAAAAAATTCAAGCTCTTTCCATCAACATAAATTTTTCAAGAACATTTGAAAATCCTTTAACAATAACATCAAAAAGCAGTCATATTTGACTTTTAAAGTAGGAAAATGTAGAATGAGTGCTCATAATTAAAATTATATTTTAAAAATTATTTTCCTAATTACTTTATTAGTATTACAGCACAGTATATGACACAGCAAACATATCTAATTTTATCAGTATCACGGGCATAACAGTTTTGAGAATTTATTAACCATATAATTTGAGTTATTGTCCCACAGGAATTTCAGTGGTGGAGTCAGAAAATGCATCTGCAGTTTATGAAAGATTTGCTAACAACATTTCAGAGCTTTTACAGATTTCACAGCTTTTGATTCCCCGACTTTTCCTGACATTTATCATGATCTTCCCTGACTTTTTATCTAGTGTGCTTTCACGAATTTCACATTCCTATTTTTAATATTACTTCCTCTTTTTTAAATAACTTTATATATATATTGCATTTTTTTCTACAAATAATAATAATAATAAAATTAATATATACAAGAATTTTATTTGACATTCCTGGATTCTAACAAAAACCATGTTTGATAATAATTCAGTATAAACCTAAGCATATTTCAACTAAAATATGTTCATAAAGGATACATTTTAAAATTTATAACATACCTGCCAACATCACGTGAAGAAAATCCAGTAGATTTATGTGGTATCACTATCTTAAAGTTATAATTACTTATCTGCACTACAAAACATGCTTCGACATTTTTTCACCCAGTAAATTTCACCATCTATTTTATGCATCATTTTTTAAATGTAAGTTGACTTGACACACTACTATGGTGTTTAAAATTAACACTTTGCTTTTTTTTAAATAAACATTTATGTTTGAAATTTTAGTATCACATAAGGTCATGATGTTAAAAATAGAATTAGTAAAAGAGCTCAGAAAGAATTCTTTTTACATGAAATAAACAAAACTTCAATGTTTTTTTAGGTCCCCACAAAAGTATGTTCTTAAATGTACAAAAAAATTTTAAAAAGTTGTAAAATTTTGGGGCTTTGAACTCACAAATGTTACAACTAAAAGATCTCTCATCTAATTTTGAAATTTCCAAGAATTCTTCACAAATGAGAGAGCACACTCATTTGTGCTCACTCATTTGTGGGCACAATTGAGTCTGGACCTCTCTTTATTACTGGACCAAAATACCATGGTATATTGAATGAATATACCCTGAAAGCGGTAATCTTTCAGAACTGCTAAGGAAATAAATGTGCCGATTATTAAAAGCTTCAAAACGTAAAAAAAAACAGGATATTTTAATGTAAAATCAGGAGACCAGTAGAAACCCCCCAAATCCAGTAGAGTCGGCAGGTATGTTATAAGGTTAAATAAGAAAATGAAAATAAAACAATTTTTAGAATTAGGTTCAAATGGTAAATATTTTCTTGATTTTGACACAAAAATCAATTTTTCTTGTATTTCCTTGACCCTTCTTTAATTTATTTGAATTTCCCCGACTTTTTCCCCAAACCCCTGACCAAAACTCATTTTCCTTACTTTCCAGATCTTTAGAAACCCTGCATTTGTTACCCCACTATGGTCAAGTCAATAACCACTGATTATAGCAGATGGCTGAAGCATGAAGGTCCCAGCTTCCGACATACTGTCCAGCTACCAATCTAATGGTCCAGAGTTTGGGCGGATTATGCTTTTAGTGTATTTTTGTCCAGAAAAATTACACCAAGTTTTATTAGTCTCTTGTCTTTCTATTTAAGGGGGATGCCTTTCATGGTTTTCACATCTATTCTAAAAGAAGGTTCCACACCAATAGGATTAAAAGACGACTTTCTTTAGCCAGTTCATCTTTTCATTAGAGTCAACTTCGGATATAGTGAATGCATCTTATTAGTCCCGATTAACATACTTAGGAAATGCACATAGCATTTTTCGGTTTTAGTGAACTTAAAAATTTCTGGACGGCAGAGATGATTCCTATAAAAAGTGTCTCTTGTGTTCGAGTAGAGAGAAAGATTATCAACCACCTGTCCCCAAATGCAGGCGAATTGCCGGTGTCTGGTCCAACATACTTATACTAAACAAGAGGAAGGAGCAAAAAGGGGGGAGGGGTCATATTTTTTTTCATTCCTGTAAGGCATTCTAGTCTTTAAACATATTAAGAAAAGCAGAGTAGTTTTGAAAGGGAACCAAAAGACGAAATTTCACTCGATCTTGGAAGCTGTCATTTTCCATTCTCAATGCAATACCACAGATTAAAGGTGACAGCACTTTTTGGCAACTGAATGGAATGACCATTATTAAATATAATTAATTGTGCTCATTTTACTTAACAATTGTTCTAGAACCATAAATGTGATCCATTGTGTTTGATTTACTTAATAAACATGTAGTATTTGTATAAAGTACTATTTTTTAGTTAAGGTGCCTAGTTCAGCATGGGAAAACATTGGTTTTAGTGAATGAAATTTTCCGGTGTCCAGAGATTCACTATAACCGGAGTTGATTGTATCTTCAATTCTCTTACGTCCTTGTACCTATAAAAGAGTTACTTTATTTCTAGTTCTCTTAGAAGGTTTTGTACATTCCAGACCAATCCTTAATTTAACTTGAAAAGAGGTAAGAGCCTTTAAGGCTGCTTGACAGTCACTAAAAATCAGAATCAACTTACCACGGTAGTCTTTTCTAATATTTATCGTAAGACAATCAGTAAGACCAAGAACGTCAGCCTGGAATACTTCCGCAGAAATATAAAGAGGTTGATTTTTTAATTATACAACATGTATTATGAGTCCTGAAAAGTTATAAAAATGGTTTTAGTCAGTATATATTTCATGTTTCTGACACTTTTAAGATAAAATGTTCAAGTTCTACACATACCACCTCATTAACATATGGTGTCATATAAAACGTTAAATGTTACATTCATTTATTTAGATTTAATCTTGAATATTTTTTGAATTAATTAAATGAATTTGAATTAAGGAAAATTAACTGATATCTGAACTTTTTTTAATGTAACTTCGAAATGTATAGTATATGATCAATATTAATAAAAGCTAAGGCCAGAGTTTTTGGGACACCCTAACATTAGGGCAGGCTGAAACTGCACCAATTTTTGAAATTGATAAGAGCCCAAGGCGGAAAAGCTGTTCCTGGGGTTGGTTAGTAACCAACCATGAAAAACTTTTTCGAAATCGGAGGAATCTTTAGGTGGCACCAGCATCTTTAAAATGAGGAATTTGGTTCAAAATAGACAAATCCAAATTCCTGCCAAAACGCAATTTTTTGCAGATCTTTTAAATTGATATCAGCCGAGTGAAGAAAATTTGTCTCTTGGGTAGGTTAATAATAGCGTAAAATGTTTTTAAAATCTGATAATATCTCCAGGTGTCAATGGAATCTTTGAAATTGAAAATTTGGGTCCAAATAGACCCCCCCCCCCACCAAAAAATAAACAAATAAACATACAATTTTTGAAATCAATATCAGCAGTGTTCTGAGTGCTGAAATGTTCTTTACATGATTCACTCTAAAGATGAAAAGCAACTTTACCTCACAGCTGTAAACGATTTTCAAATTTCACAGCTGTTAACGATTTTTTTCTTTGTCAAAATACCCTATTTTAAAGGTGTTGGCACTACCAGAAAATACTGTCCAACTTCAAAAAAAATGTTACCACTTATTAACCAACCCAAGAAACAATGTTTTTGCACTTGGCTGATATTGATTTTGAAAATTTGCAAGAATAATTCTGTTTTCGGGAAAAACCTATTTTGGCCCAAAATTTCTGATTTAAAAGACGCTGGCGACACCTGAAGATATTGACAAATTTCAAAAAAATTTTACACGGTTATTAGCTAACTCAAGAAACAACTTTTTTTTTCACTAGGATCTCATTTTCTGTGAAGTACTGGCCAACAAATCTCTTCTGCCAATTCACTTTTTTCAAACAGCATTTTAATGAATTTTATAAACACGTTTTATATTTTAATGCAACAAATTTTCGAAATTTGGTTGAAAAATAAAAACTCACCCAAAAGATTAAGAAATATTTTGGCGAAATAATCATTATTTATCAAAAATATGTAGTAATTTTAACTGTTGATACAAAAGCTAGAATAATGGCTTGCAATGAACAAAAATACGATTATTCACAAAAAAGGATGGAGAAAGATTTGATATAAAATCACTGCAGTCGACGGCGATATCGTTCGATATGAACTCTTGAAATAGTCTGCAGACCTCAAGAATCTGTGACAGGCGTCGCCATGTCGCACGGTTTCTGCTACCGGAGATATTCTATTTGATTTCTTACACTTCTTCATTAATTTTGATACTCTCTCCCCTTTATCAGAAAGTATCACAATTCTCCATACTCTCGGAACAAAAATAGAAACAAAAACAAACCTTACTATTGATTTAACTAGAATGGAATTGCCATCTCATTTGTCGCATGAAAAATCACATCACTATTAAAAAAAATACTTTCAAATTCTGCTTGTTCAAAATAACTTTTTAAATTTAAAATGTTTTATTTTGACCAAAATATGTGATGTCACATTTACTGTCACTCTCTGCCCCTTTTCTTGTCACAAACTCAGTTGCTCCTAATTACAAGTTCTTTATTTATTTTAAAGTTTACATTATTTTTTTACAGTACAATATTAGGGTGATCACAAACAACCAATCCCAAGCTGAGAATAGAACCCAGACGCAAAAGGGTGGTGGAATAGTGCACTAGCCACTACACCACCCGGGTGGCTGGTGACCAGATTTTTGAAGAAAGAACTGCAGAGACAAATCTTATGGTGCCCCTGCCCCAAATTCAGAAAAAATTTGGGGACATTTTATAAATTTAAAGCTTACCCCAATTAATGATGCTTTAGCTAAATAAATATAAGCTAAGCATTCATGAAATGAAATGAGTGAAATATGATTAATTTTTTTTTTAAATGGGAAAAAATATATATTATAACTAAAATTTTGTCCCGAATTCTTTTCGGGATAAGTTGATTAGTTGGGATAAGAAGATTACAATTCGGGATAAGTTGAAAAATCCTGAGGTTAATTTACCAGGCTTAACATTTGTGGACGACCCCATAGTGTACATACACCCTAATTATAACACAAGATATTTTTCACTAAAATCTTAGTTTTTCAAAACTTAAGCAATGAAATTTTGGAATATATCAACATTAATTTTGAATATGAAATGTTTTGCAAATATAACTATCAAACTTTGGCATCAAGATAAACAATTTGCCTTTGTATTAAGTTCTTTTTTAATGTCTACAAAATTTAAAATCTAATAAAGATGTGTTGTTCCTGCTACATTTTCTGTAAAAAACATGTATTATATTTTATCATGAAAATTTTGTCATTTATGTGAAATTATTTTGAATTAATTAATGAAATAATACTTTACAAAGCATACATGCTAAAGATCTAAAGAATAACAAATACTCAAGGTCTTAAACACACGCGCACACACATTTAAAACAAAAAAAAAGAACTTTTAATAAAAAAATAGTCAACTCCCTCAAATCTGCAAAAGTTTTGCCAAAAGGTTCAGGGGCGGATCCAGAAATTACTCAAGGAGGGGCAATTTTGTACCTGAAACAGGGGGGTAGAATGTGCAAAACATTTTATAATTAATTAGTATAATCAATTATGCCAATTAATGTAATTAATTATTTTATTGATAAAATCTATATATGAGCGATGATTAAAAAGGACAGGGAGTAGTACCCGCCATACACCCCTTAGGAAAAGGCTTCTTAATTTTCATTATACCTTCAGAATATATTTTAAGAGATTATAACAGAGTTTGGGACTTCGCCCAGGAGGGGGCGATCGCCCCCCACCGCCCTCCCCTTGGATCCAGGCCTGAAAAGGTTGCGCAGATTATAGGCCATTGTCTTTGTTTACATTTTTCTTTTGCAGATTTAGATTGAGTTGATGATCATCCATAAATAGACATTAAAATAAAAAGATGATTTCTAATAAATTTTAAGATAAAAGTATTTTTTCAATAGTAACTCAACTTTTATCAATGTTTGAAAGTAAATAATTTAAACATACTCAAATAATACATATACATACAGCAATAAAATTCATATTTATTTAAAAAATGTAAAATACCATACTTAGTTAAAAGCCACTAAAATCAGTTTAAAATATTGAAAACATAACACACCAAGTGTTTTGTCAAGCGCGTTCGGCTGCTCAACCCGCAGCCATCTTCAGAATTGGCGAGGATCTCAGGGTTGGCAAGTTTTTGACAATTGATCAGGGGCGGATCCAGAAATCACTCAAGGAGGGGACGATTTTGTACCGGAAACAAGGGGGTAGAATGCGCAAAATCATTTTATAAGTAATATAATTAATTGTGCCAATTAATGTAATTAATTATATTAATGATAAAATCTATATATGAGCTCTGATTAAAAAGAACAGGGAGTAGTACCCGCCATACACCCCTTAGGAAAAGGCTACTTAATTTTCATTATACCTTCATAATATATTTTAAGAGATTATAACAGAGTTTGGGACTTCGCCCAGGAGGGGGCAATGATATTTTGACAAATCGTGAAACATTCTTTTCTCCCTCTTTTAAAATAAAAACGAAAAAATTATGTAAATTAGATGACTTTTTATGAATTTTAATGCAGCCTAATGTTTAGAATTTAATAGCATCAACGTGATCTTACGCCATTCATTACATTGCGATCACGGCACGAGAATTTATCTTCGGTTGTTGCCACAGAAAGGATTAGAAAAAAGGGTTTTCTCAACCAATCGAGTTTTTAAATGGGATATCGGAATTTCAATTCGCAAGTGAGGATCTATGACGTCAAATGCTTTAAGATACGTAAAAATTACGCCATAATTATAACTCATTTATTCCAGCTCTATTTTCAACACAGGGAGACGATATTTTGATTAAAATTTACTGTCCGTAGTAATTTCAACAGAGGAGATTACTTGAACTTTTTTAAAAATGAAATTCTGTTTTGTCACATGCAGATATGATTTTAGTAGTAAAATATTCGCTTATTCCCGTATGAAGAGCGGGTGCGTAGTTATCTTAAAAACATCTCTTGAAAATAGCATAAATGAATTCAGAAGACCTCAAAACGTGTCAATACACCAAAATCTCGAAGTCGAATTTTTTCATGATTACAATACTTTCCTTATATGGTACATGTTCGGAAAGAAATAAATGGTTGTCCATTCCATGTAGTGTCTTAGGTATTTAATGCTACAACTTGAGCCTAAAAAACAGTATGATGTAGAAATAAGACATTTTGAAAGCCAGGAGTTCTCTTTAAACCATTAAGCTTTCCACTTTTTTGATAGTGAATGACACTGACGTAGTTTTTTGAGTCATTATACTGTTATGATGCCAGGTTAATACTCGTGACGCAAACTTTACATCAAGAGTCAAATAATTTTGCTCTTTTTCTTTAAATTCCACATCACGAAGAAATTCGAATTACACATGTAAGGAAAATTTTCGTTTCCTACCGTGCGAAGAACGGGCACGCAGCTAGTGTAAAATAAAATATTTCAAATGCAAATGAAAATTCATAATTGATTATTCTTTAAATTATTTAACCACTGATGTAATAGTGGTTTGTTTTAAATTTTTACATTTGTTCTCAGAAATTTTATCTTGAAAACTGAGCAAAAATGCAATTTCTTGTTCGGAAATAAAAGATTTTTTTGAAAGAAAACTAATGTAATTCTCCCCAATTTTAAAACCCTTCTTCAAGGAATATTTTTCCTTAGATTCTGTTTCAGAATCACTTTGGGTTGGGTTGTATCAATATTGTTGTATAATGCTAAATTTTCAACAAATGGATATTTTAATTAAGATTATAGCATTAGCTGATAGCATGACAGAGAATTTTTTAGCAACAACTGTTGTGGCAACCAAATTGCTGTTAATAATTGAATTTAAAAAATACCTTTGTATAATTTCAGCAGTCGATGTAGATCCATTTGAATTAATCATTCAGTCGACTCTCCACAACTCCTAAAAATGCGACCATAGGAATGTCAGTCGATAACATACCAGTCCCTGCATGATTATAATGAAGATCAGGAATAAGAAGTTGTTTGAACTTTTTATGTTAAATTTAATAATCTTATAAATAAAAATGAAATTTTGTTTGTTTGTTTGTTTGTTTGTGGATTTGAGTTGTATACAAATCCACAAAAATGGACCTATCAGCCTGAAATTTTGCACAGATATGTAAAATAATATAGAACAAATCATAGTCTACTTTAAAACTTTGAAAGTCCGCCCGTTCCCGGAATTTAAGAGATTTTTTATGCTCTTCACGCAAAAAGCTTTCCGTAATTGTAACCCCTGTAGTGAAAAAAGTGTGAAATAAGGATCGTGGTTGCCATGTGTGGCGATTTTGCCGAATAAGATGTTTTAAATTCTCAAAGTAAAAATAAAAGAATAATAATGATTTTTTTTTGTTAGTTTATATTCGTAAGGTTATATTTTTTTAATTATAATATCGTGTGCATGGGAAATCGGAGCAGGAATGAAATGTTTTATACGCAAAACAATAAGAATTGAAGATTTCCGAGGCTAATATGTTAAAATTTTTTAGTTTGGCGAAAAAATAAAATGGCTCAAATGCCGAGAAAGTGAGTTCTAGCGGTTTGCACAGTTTCCGGCTTGGCGCAATTTACTGAGAGCTTAAGGAAACGGATTTTTGAAAACAAGTGCAAAGGTTTTATTAGAATACAGCGTTAAATTTTAATGATCCGTGCGAAAATAATGCAGTTATTAAGGGATTTCAAGCGATCTATCTTCAGCATTCTCGCGATTTTGAGGAGGATTCTAACGCTTGGCGCTATTTATCGTAATTTAATCGTCTGCTATTTGGGTTATGAATACACCTGCGTATAAGTTTTTGAAATTTTCATTCAGTTGGAATTGTGCATTTTTCTGAGCAGCTTTTCTGCATCTAATGTATTACATCCAGAAAAAAGAATGTTAGAAATATCAATTTTAATTTTGTTTAATCACACTCATGAATAATGATACACTTTCCAACTTAATGAAAGAAGGAACGAAAATAGGGAAGACCCATGGATTATAACTCTTTTTATATATAGCACTTTAGTGCGTATTTAAAAATCTGAAAGTGTGTCAGATTTTCTATGATTCTAGCGCTTGGCGCAATTTAATGAGAGGGTATTTTTAAAAACAAGCGTAGGTTATCTTATAAATAAAAATGAAATTCTGTTTGTCAATTTGTTGATTTGGGTAGTATACAATTCCACAAAAATGGACCTGTCAGCCTGAAATTTTACACAGATATGTAAAATAATATAGAATAAATGATAGTCCACTTTAAAACTTTGAAACTCCACTTAAAAACGTTTTCCTCCTGAATGGTTCTCTTAATTTCCGTTCCCGGAATTTAAGAGATTTTTTATGTTCTCCACGCAGAAAGCTTTACGTAATATTAACCCCTGTAGTGAAAAAAGTGTGTGAAATAAGCAACTTGGTTGCCATGTGTGGCGATTTTGCCGAATAAAATGTTTTAAATTCTTAAAGTAAAAATAAAAGAATAATAATGATATTTTAGTTTATTTTTTTAGGTTATTTTTTTAATTAAAATATCGTGTGCGCATAAGAAATGAGAGCAGGAATGAAATGTTTTATACGCAAAACAATGAGGATCGAAGATATCCGAGACTAATATGTAATTTTTTTTAGTTTGGCGAAAAAAAAAATGGCTGATAGGCCGATTTTTAGAGAGTGAGTTCTAGCGGTTTGCACAGTTTTAGGCTTTTTGGCGCAATTTACTGAGAGCTTAAGGGAATAGCATTTTTGAAAACAAGTGTATAGGTTTTCTTAGAATACAGCATTAAATTTTAACTATCCGTGCAGAAATAATGCAGTTATTAGGGCATTTCAAGCGATGTAGCTTCAGAATTCTCGCCAATTGAGTACATTGATTTAACTTGGGGGAAATCCGCCAAATTTCAGAAAATTGAAATCTTCGCATTTAGTACATCGAGGTAACGATGAATAAAACATGTTATAGTTGATAATTTAAAAAATGCGGCTGTATTAAGGGATTCCACTTTTCAAATAAATGCCTGGCGGTCGAACCATTTCCCATTTTGATTGCTGCTAAGTCAATGCTTCGAATGATTCCCTGAAAAAACTCTTGCAAAATGGCGTATGCTGCACTTTGGCGAGGCTTAGATTTGAAACTGGATTTTACTTGAGAATGGTATATCTATATAAATAAAATTAGACTTTTGTCTGTACATTTCTTGGAATTCAAAAATTTTGCGATTTCTATCCGTTTCAAGCACCTGGGAATCCGATGCGACCCTCAAAAAAAAGTTTGTCATTCTGTCATTCTGTCATTCTGTCCGTGACGCTTTTTTTGTTTAAGCATCACGTAAAAATGACTGAAGCGAATGAGATGAAATTTGGTGTCATGATAGGTGGTCACTCAACTTAAAACATAGGCCTCGAATTTTTAAAAAATATTGATTAGATTTTCAGATTTTGCGAAAATCGTTTCAAACTGCGTAAATTTGTGTTCAAGCATCACGCAAAAACGACTGAAGCGAATGATATGAAATTGGGTGTCATGATAGGTGGTCACTCAACTTAAAACATAGGCGTCCAATTTTTAAAAAATCCTGATTGTATTTTGAGATTTTGCGAAAATCCTTTCAAACTGCGTAAATTTGTGTTCAAGCATCACGTAAAAACGACTGAAGCGAATGATATGAAATTGAGTGACATGTTTGGTGGTCACTCAACTTAAAACATAGGCGTCGAATTAAAAAAAAATCTTGATTAGATTTTGAGATTTTGCGAAAATTGTTTCACACTGCGTATTGTGTTCGCACATCACGTAATAACTGCAAAGGTGAAAAAATGGTATTTGGTGAAATGATAGGTGGTCACCTTAAACTATAAGCATCTAAAAAAAACCGATCAGATTTTGGGATTTTGCGAAAATCGTTTCAAACTGAGTGAATTTTTGTTCACACATTACGTAATAACGACCAAAGCGAATGGTATGAAATTTGGTCACATGATAGGTTGTTGTTCAACATAAAGTATAGGTGTCCAATTTTTTAAACTTTTTATTAGATTTTGAGATTTTGTGAAAATTCTCCCAAAATGCGGTTATATTTTTTCAAGCATCGCGTAATAACGACTAATACGAAATTTGGTGGTGTGATAGGTAGTTGCTAATCTTAATTTATAGCTGTTGAATTTTTAAAATATTTTGATTACATTTTGAGATTTTGTGAAAATCGTTTAAAAATGCTAAAATGTTTGTTCCAGCATCACGAAATAAAGACAGCAGGGAATTAAACGAAATTGGGTGACATGATAGGTTGTCACTCAACTTAAATTCCAGACTTCAAATTTTTCAAAAATGTTGATTAGATTTTGAGATTTTGCGAAAATTATTTGAATATGTGTAAATATTCGTTCGCGCATCCTATAATTACGACTAAAGCGAATGAAATGATACTACTTAGTGACTCTCTAACCTGTAATATTTTAACAATACATAAAAATTATAACTGCGCTTTCTTTACTTTGGCAGCATACTACATCCATTCTGTGTACTCCTACAATGCTGACGGAAGTTCTTGCTTTTAGAAATTTGCATTCAGTACTAACCCGTCAACGACGGGTACTTCAGCTAGTACGTATAATAAGACTGGTTATAGATAAAAATGAATGTTGGTATGTGTGTAGGAGGTTGAAAAACTCCAGCACCGTTTCACCGATCACCATGAAATTTGGTTCACCTAAGTCTTTTATCATGGAGAAGGTTTTCATGCTATCCGTTTTCCTCTAACTTTTCACTAGGTGGCGCAGCAGAACGTCGAATTCTATTCTGTTTAGCCGTTTGCTATGCGAATATCGTCCAACCAATTTCGATGAAATTTGGTACACGCGAATATTAGAACACGGAGAATATTTTTCACTATCCCTTTTTCTGTAACTTGCCGCTAAATGGCGCTGCAACGCATCAACTTCTATACCGTTCGACCGGTCGGCATAAAATTTTTTATACTTACACATTTGAGAACGAAGAATATATTCTAACTGCGTTACTTTTGATGTTATTCACCACTAGATGGCACTGCAATGCATTATTATTTTAACTCGCCACTAGATGACGCTGCAGCAGGCCAAATTTTTGACCATTCAAACGGTGGCTATGAAAATCAGTATACATAGCTATTTGAACAATGAGAATATTTTGGCGTTATCCATTTTGCTATAACTCGCCACATGACGGCGCTGTACCAAATCATTACTTTAATTAACCACTAGATGGCCCTGCAGTGTATCACTTCTTGACTGTGCGAATGATCGCTATGAAAATAGGTATACATAGATATTTGAACACGGGAAGAGTTTGGCACGATCCATTTTCCTATAACTGGACACTAGATGTCGCGTCAACACATGAACTTCAAGACTATTCAGCCGATCGTCATGAAAATTCGTATACATCGATATCTGAATGCGAAGAATATTTTTGCCGTATCCGTTTTGCTAAAACTCGCCACTAGATTGTGCTACGCCGCATCGCCTTCTGAACCGTAAAAACGATTGCCTTAAAATTCAGTATGCATGATTATTGAACACAATATAACGCGATATCCATTTTGCTATATCTCTTTATTACAATAAATAGTAATCACAACAAATATTAATATCAAAAAGTCCATTCATTCCCGTGCGAAGAACGGGTACTTCAGCTAGTAATAAATAAATTGCAAAGTTGGCAATGCTAATGTAAACCGAAACGGGATTATTAATCTTAATTTACTTTCAGATTGATAAATGCCTGGTTTTTCTTAAACTCTCTAGACTTTTTTTTTGGGGGGGGAGGGGGGGCCTATTCTTAAAAGAAATGAGTTATGTGCTAAATTTTTAACAGTAATGAACACAGATAAAGAGATCATTTGACATTTTGACAACATATTCTGCTGAGCAAAAGGATTTTGTTTACACTATATTCAGGGATAAAGCAAATATCATGTTTGCTTTATCCATTAGATTAGCTATTCGGCAACCCTTTGGCGGGGTTGTATAGTTTTATGATGTCATGAGAAAATATGCTTTTTGAAGGAATTATGTGATTGGTTGAACGAATTTCAAGGAATTTAACTGGCAAAGTAACTGAACTTGAATTCGTCGTGAATAGAAGTCGTGTCGTCTGGTCGTCTGCTTGTATGAGCTCTAATGAAAGCGGTTCATTTTACGATGAGTTGTTTCTTAATTCTTTATCAAGTGATTTTCGACAAAAGTTTGTTGAGAGTTGTACAGAATATGTATCTAGCGTGTGTTGAGCTACAGTTATTATGCTTATTTAAATGCTTGTGATGGATTCATTTGCGATAAACTTCCGCTGTTAATGAATAAAATTTGAGGTATGTGGAGCTTTTATTTATTGAAATGTTTATGCTTTGCTTTACGGTACACTGGTGTATAGTTAAGAATATTTATGGTCTTGTGTTTTCATAATTATGTAAGGTTTTTAGTAGGTTGTGTTATTTTTTATGAATTGGGATGAAAAAAAAAAATTAAGGTTTTAAGAAGGATGTTTAATTTTATTTTTTATATGGGTTTGCTCCTGATTTACAGAATTTCCATACAATTTTTAGTTTTAAATGAATAAATATGTAAGGATTTTTGAATTGTTTGATCCTATCTGATTCTATACTGAATAATAGTAAAGTAATTAAAAAAAAAAAACACACATAAGAAGTAAAAGGAAAGAGGATACGCGTTTCGTTCCTTTTCAGTTCCCTGTGTTCTTTACGTCGAAGGGCTTGGACTGAAGAAGTTCAAAACAGTTTTTGAACGAAACGCGTATCCTCTTTCCTTTTACTTCTTATGTGTGTTTTTTACAAAGTTTTTTAATTACTTTATCGTTTAACACCAGTATTTTGAGTGTTTTTTCAACTGAATAATAGTGTAAATTTTGTGTGTTTTGAAGGTATTAAATCCAAAAATCACAGTGGGAGGAGGTAGTCTGTTTATTATAGTGGTTTTCTGTTATTTATAAAGAGTGTTTTTAACACTTTATGAAATATTTGCAGTATATTTCACGTGCACTATTCAGATTAAATATGATTGAATATATAAGTATTTTTGAGCTATTTGTGGAGAGTTTTTTGGGGGGGTAATCGGTTTATTTGAGTGTTTTTCCAAAAATTGTAAACTGATTTTAACATTTTAACGGAAATTTCTCTGTATAAGTATGTGCAGAAACATATTTTAGTATTTTGCATATTTTGAAGGTTATGGTTTATTTATTTTTTAACGTACTCAGAGCTAGTGCTTTGTTTATGTACATTTTGTTTATAATTGCATTTGAAATGTCTACAAATGCTTTAATGTGTTTAGATAAGTGCATTGTAGTTCTGGGCTTATTTTGTTGCTTATGTTTCTATGCATGTTTATGTTTTGTTTGGCACGAAAGACAAGTTGCCAAGGTTAGACGTTGGCGACAAAAAGAAGTTGCCAACTCTTTACCTTTTTTATTTGTTTTTTATGACAGTGAATTTGTAACTTAAAATAGAGACAGAACTGTTTCGAAAATTACAAATCCTCAGATGAAGGACATCAATTTTAAGATATTGTATTAAAATTATGCAAAAAGATTTCCATAATTTAATATAACCACATAGTAACACAGTATACATATAAGCCTGTTATATAATCAGATAGAAAGACACTGTTTATATGAGCTTTAAAAAATAAATGCTTGTATACCTGTACATAAATAGTTCAAAATTTTTTTCTATGATTAACATTTCAATTAATGTCTCAGCTTCTTTTAAGATCAGGAAATTGTAGAAAGTAAACAAACTATCGACCGAACTCCAAACTTAGCGACAGATCGGCACTGGCGAGGACACCTGCTAACGAAATTTCCCCCATTTTTTCTTTCTATTAAATAATGTAAAATACAATGTGAATGTTTGTTCAGAATAAAATGTAAGTAGTCTGCGGTTTACATTTATTTCTCGGGCCGTTGTAATCAGTTGTATCCGGCCTTGTTCGATATCATGTTGTTGTTCGTAGAACGACCGGGTAGGCTTACGCTTAGGATTTCATTCAATGTTTGGGAAAAAAGTATGCTAATTTCCTTAAAGTATTTAATACATTTACAACATTGAAATAATGAAACAAGTCACTTATCTCATTACAATCGGAAAATTATACACTTTTGGCTCGTCTTGCATCTTGCATCCAAATCAAATCCAAATCATGTTGTCTTTCACTTCATCTTCATCCCAATCGCGCGCGCTTTGATGACTCGCACCCGACTCGATTAACAAGTCATAGTCGCTTCGCTTCGATTGTGTGCATCTTCGGTCGGGAAATTTCCGGTCCTACGTCACATTTGGGCACGGACGTCATAGATTAGCGAGACTCTACCGTAATTTAAAGGTGCAGTCGCGATTTCAGTAAGAAAAGGGCTTCTTCATATTCAAAATGTAGATTTATGAGGGTTTCTCCTTCATATACGAAAACGAGATTTCCCCTTAAAAATAAGCGGTAAATTCTCGTAAATTTATTTTTATTTTTTACAGTGCATATTAAAATGTTTTGTGGAATTGAGGTTCAATACTCGCGAATAAAGGCTCGGAAAAATAAATAACGTTTTCGAATGATAGCGAAAATGCCGTCCCAAACAAGGGACGCTGGGCATAAATGGGTTAAAGTCTCGCTGACTCTTTTCAACAAGTTTCGTCTACATTTCATTAACACATACCATTTGTTTGTTTTGGCAGAAGCTATGACTCCACTGAAGGCATCGTTTGGTGCAATATGCACCCATCGTGTGATTCCCTTTAATTTAGATCCTCATCAGGTAGGCTATTTATGAATACTAACCCATTAGTGTCCCGACTGAATGACTTTCTCCAATATTTGCTGACTCCAGCGATAATAGATAAATTTTTAACATCATGAACAAGTGATAATTTCGTTTAAAAAAAATCTGGAGTGACTCCACTCGACTTTCCGAACACTTACGATTAAGATCATTACCAAGCATTTAAATAAATTTTAATCGATGAATAATTCAAATATATATACCAAATTTAAGTTCAATGGAATGTACCGTTTAAACGCTAGCGCACTTTCAAGAATTTCTCCCCATAGGCCATAATGTAAAAGAAATCTTTGTCGTAGCCCTGTAGAAAAACTATAAGTCCTATACACACCAAAATCAATACCGGTCTTGCGATGGTGGTTTATAACATGTATACCCAATTTGAGCTCAATCGAATGTACCGTTTAAACGCTAGCGCACTTTCTAGAATTTCCCCCCCATAGGCCATAATGTAAAAGAAATCTTTGTCATAGCCCTGTAGAAAAACTATAAGACCTATGCACACCAAAATCAATACAGGTCTTGCGACGGTGGTTTATAACATATATACACTTTTTGAGCTCAATTGGAAGTACCGTTTAAACGCTAGCGCATTTTCAAGAATTTCTCCCTATAGGCCATAATGTAAAAGAAATCTTTGTCGTAGCCCTGTAGAAAAACTATAAGACCTATACACACCAAAATCAATACCGGTCTTGCGACGGTGGTTTATGACATATATACCCAATTTGAGCTCAATCGCATGCCCCGTTCAGGAGCTATCGTGTTCACTCACATACACACAAACACACATACACACACACACACATACATACATAAATCTCGTAAAAATAGCATAAATGAATTCAGAAGACCCCAAAACGTGTAAATACACCAAAATCTCGAATTCGAATTTTTTCATGATTACAATACTTTCCTTACATGGTACATGTTCGGAAAGTAAAAATATGTATAAAAAGTGACAATTTTACATCCTACTTGCTCATGTTAAAGTATTTTGTGGAAGAAATTCAATACTCGTGAATTAATGCTAGGAAAATTAAATAACGTTTATACTTTTTCGGATTGACAGCAAAAATGATAAAATTTGAGTGTTCCGATAAAGGAACGCTAAGCACAAATGGGTTAGTGACACTTGGAAACATTTCACGTCCACTTATAGAGGACTTTGGAATAAAGGATTGATCGTTCAGATCAGTCACGCATGTACATAGTGGTCTTCAGTGGTCGGTCAGGATCGAACTGTTCCTGTTACTAGTCTAATACTTTATAACCAGGAGGCTCACCATGGCTGATACCTTAGCTGTTGTTACTAATGCCCTCTGGCTAATCACGGAGCGGCGGCAGATCCTATCTATAGGAAAGTGATTTATGAAATGGAGCGGTTTTCACGATTTTGAGCCGCGGGAGGAAGGCCCTCAGCTCGAGGTCTCCTAATTTTGAATCAATTCCAGAAGAGAAATCAGCACCTAAATTGACACCCTCAGAGGCATCTTTTGAAAATGCAGGATAATGGAGATTTTATGTACACAAGCTCCCTTCAGCGTACACAGTCCCACAGCAATCCAGCCGAGAGAGGTTGCTGTGATGAAGATCACATATCTAATTTAATTATCATTTACTTTGGCTTTCTTTAATGTAATCTATCCAAAATTCAAGAATTCTAAATCACTTCTATTTTCATTTTTTTCTGCCATTTCGACTTTAAATCTGTGTATTTACTTTTCCCTGTATGCACTATTCTTTTTGTTCTTAATTATTTCGTCTCTTCAGACCGGTGTGCTAAAAATAGATTATATTGCGTCCGTTTGCAAAATCAACGGCCTTTTTGTTTTTCCTCTTGGCATCCTGCTGGCGTAGGTTATTTAGTTGTTCCCCTGCGACGACTTTAAAATTATTTGCTCGCGATTACGTCATTATATTTTTATTGGATTAACTGTTAAGGTTGCTCTGGAATTGGCGTTATTGATATCAGCCAAGTGTTTGTTCTCGCCAATGCGTAATTCTGTGCTGGCGTAATTTTTAAATCATTCCACCTTAATTTCACTGTCCATATAGGACGTCATTTTTTTTATTTTCGCTGAGCCACCACCGCCCGTTATAATAATGTTTCAATAGTATATTTTAAATAAATTGTTTTCAGCATTCAATGTCTTTTTTCTTTACTGCAACTAAGTGCAATCGAACCTGGATTTTCATGTCACAACGCAATTCAATAGTTTAGAATACCCCAAGCAAACACCTTCTTTACAGTTGCACACTCGTATAAGCGCTGACCGGGCTAGGGGCTGCTTCACTTTCGGTGTTCCTATGGGATTAACCCAACTCAAACCAACCGGGCCGCACTAATACCTTTCATCCTTTGACTTATTCGTTTAAAAAGAGGGTGGAATCATAAATAAGCAAATAAATGTAAATGTTAAGTGCATTCAATAATTCCTGAAAACTATTTTTAATCAAGCATTTCTGTATCCGATAACGAAATCGTATAAATTTCTTGGCTTTGCATAAGTCCATTACAAATGATACTCCGCAAGATAAAGTCTTTTCGGAACTGATATGCTGTATCCCGCTCGCATCCACACACAAAGCGACCCTAAAAGTAAAACCGATGCAACCAATTTCCTTTCGCACGACAAACAATGGGGATTATTGTAAAATATTAATACGAATCTTTCTAATAGAAAACCAATCAAACGTATTCTGCAGTATAACGGTCGGGGATTATATTCACCGGAGGCTTTGGGACTCGCTCTAATGCGGCATATTATATCTCTTTCTGCCATGTAATCCCCCTTCATTTGAATTAAAAGAGTCATAAACTTCGATAGCCGTCCGATTGTATAAAAGTTCGAACCGGGGTCATTTCGTGGGGAGGATGGCGCAATGCGATCACGATCGGCATTTTGAAACAAGTTATATCAACCAGGTGGGAATCGGTTCTTTGTGTGTTAATTTTTGGTCTCCGATCAGTTGCGTGGTAGGCAGAAATAAAATTATCCGCTTTGGTAGATTGATGAATGGAGGTCATCAGAATTTAGCGTTTGAAATATAATATGATCATTTGAATTTAGATTCTATTTATTCTTCGAGCGTAACAGCGTGGTGTACCTTGCATTCATCAACTAATTTTTTGTGTGCGGGTGCATGTGAAGCGTTATAAAACAGATACAGAATTTTAGAAATAACGCCCAGACACTGAAAGCTAAGGAGTGTCGTAAAACCTCCAAAAGTTTGAATTTTGCGATTCCAACAAAAAGTGTCCAATTCCATTCAAGATTAATTCAAGATGGCCCCGGTTCAACTTTTGGAGATGTATATTCAAGTGAACAAGCTCCGCTCCTCAGAAGTAACCAATAGAGAGGTGTAACATTTAAAAGTTTTCACTGTATAGTGACTATTCCGTAAGTTGGACACCTGCGGATACCTCAAAAAGTGTTCAACTTATAGAGGTATATATTTCAATATTATGGCCACGTTCCGTTCCTCAGAAAAGTGTCCCACTTAAGGAGGTGTCCAAGTTATGGAGTTGTCCAACTTGGGAGGTTCCTCTGCATTATGTTTTATAATGAATGTGTGGAGGCTCATCATATGGTGTGCAGAGGCTTTACCTAGTGGTAAACTTAACTTGGCTTTCCCTTCAGGCCATATAAAAGCTACTAATTACCAGCAAATGCTAGAAACCCATTTACTGCCATTTGCAGGAAGATTTGGTAGGCGAGGTTTGATTTTTCCATCTACATAATGTCCCTCTTCACGTTGCGAAATCCTTCTGGGACTGTTTTATCGATAATGGGGAGTATGTCATGAAATGCCGTGCCCTTTCCCTTTGATCTTAATCGAGAGAGAGTGCGTGGGGTATACTCAGTAAGGATGGATATGCAAACGTCAGACAGTCTCAGTCTGTGGCAGATTTGAAGGCCACCGTCATTGAGCACTAGGGTGATATTGGTGTTACTGCCTTCTAGGAATTAGTAAATGATGTGCCACATCGACTGTTCGAAGTCATATGTAAACATGGCGAATACATTGGCTTTTAACAGCACTGGCTTCATTTCGGCGGGACACTTTTTCCTCTCTTCATTGACACATTTATTTTTCATTTCTGCCCAGGTGGGGCAGGGAGTGAGATATTTCCTTGTAAATACGTATTTGTGCGTAGACCTTTCTAATACATTTGTTTCGATCTTGTTTGGTGCCAAAAATCTCGCCGACTTCATTTAGGTGGGGCACACTGAGTCTTTACAGACGAATCACAATTCTGCCTTCAAGAGAAACCATGGTTAAAAGTTGGATAATTTTCGCATAATGCATGGGTCTGTCACCGCAGTGATCCTGTAACACGCATCGATGGGACACTGAATAATTAACACGTAATGTGAGACCACACGTAGTACGCAATATTCAACAATTCTTCTCTTACCAAATGACATTTCTACCTTGTCCTGCTCGTGCCCCTAATTTGATAGACGATTAACGACTGATCTAACATTCAGCACATGCTGTTAACCCTTTAACGCGCAGTGATCCCGCTCTGGGAACACCAAACTCTGACGTTTTGACTGTTGCCAGTCACGAAGAATAGATTGGATTTCTATAAAAATAGTTGCGGGTGACAGAGCTCCACGAGAATACTTTACTTTTTATCACGTCATTTCCCGTAAGAAAACTGTCACGTTTATTTTTAACAGCACTGACATCTGCTGAAAAATGGAAGAATGCGAGAACAGCTGGATAGATTGCCCAATGCTGAAAAAAAGGCAGCCGTTGCCATCGCTCGACTTAACTACCAGCAAGATGGTGGACGATCGAAACGTTCATCGCGTGCCACAGATCTAGAGACCCTTTTTGACGCAGCTGGCTGTGCCCGGCACAGCCAGCTGCGTCAAAAAGGGTCTCTAGATCTGTGGCACGCGATGAACGTTTCGATCGTCCACCATCTTGCTGGTAGTTAAGTCGAGCGATGGCAACGGCTACCCTTTTTTCAGCATTGGGAAAGGGTTGCGCCTCAAAGGGTTAAGCTAAATAAACTTAGTACAGTAGAAGCATGGTTTCCTGATATACTCCAGTAACGCATCCAAAGCTTGAATTCAGAGCCGATCCATGAGCAGCAGTTATTGTTGGTCCTGGTGGCTACACAAAATATTGAGTTCTTTATTTCCGTTAACTAAAAGGAGCCTGTGTTTTCAATAGTTTTAAGTTTATGTTTTGTGCTATTTGTCTAATAAATTTGGCTTGACCTTGCCTTCCTTGTTGTTTCATTTTCGATGGCCACCAATAAGACTTTGTTTTGATTGGGGAAAGAGCTTTTTATCAAGAAACTTCATGTTATCACTTGGGGATCGTTTTAATAACATATGGTACTCGATAAAAATATTTTATATAAAAAATTATTCTATAATATGGAAAGAGAACTACCAGTGAAAGATAAAGAAGTTGTCTGGAAAACTGATATAATCTTTCACTGTGTGAAATTTTATAAGCAGGGAAAACTTTTGTTTTTAAATTAATATTTTTTACTTTCTCTATTTTGGCGGATAAAACTTTGGTATTTTGCAGTGGAAAGATAAGCCTTTTGTTCATTAACTACCAGAAGCGTAGCTAGGTAGCCGAAGGGCCTGGTGCAAAAAAAAATGCTGGGGCCCTAACGGTTTAGGTTTTATCAAGTCAAAATGTTAATATACATATAAATACTTTAAAGCAGGGCCGTATCCAATGGGGGGGGGGGTATAGGGTTGACCCCCCCCCCCAAAAAAAAAAATACTGTATAGTTATTTTCAGAAAATATTTTTCCCAATACCATAGTTTTTTTCAAATCGTTTGGTAAAAAGTTAAGTGGAACCCCCCGAAACAACAGTCTAGTTACAGCCCTGCTTTAATGGTACAAAGCTACTAGTTTATCATCAGCTGTTTATCGTGCACTGCATGGCACAGCAAAACTACTTTCTACATATATGTCCATGAGTGTCTTGAGTGAGCTTTAGTGATCGCCTAGGTTCTACAGGTAAAGTGTTTAGGAATGTATACTATACTTGGATTAATAATATTGGTATTAAGCAATAAAACGAAGTAATTCAAAAGGTTTATGCACGTATGCATGTAAAACACTTTATTGTACATAAAACCTTAATAGTATATTTACACACCGAGGGAAGAATAATGGCTATTTCAACCCGCGTGTAAAATTGACTCCCTACAGAAAGCGAGGGTAGCAAACACACAGACTTTCTCATAAGAGTAAAGTAGCATTTTCGTCCCGCAAAACGGGGCAGAAATTTAAACTTCCGGTGCAAACATCATGAAAAAAAAAATTTATACAGATAAGTCATATACAAGGGCAAACATCCCTTTAAGGGATCTCTTCCAGTTATTATATGAAAGTCAGGCCTGCCTACTTTACTGATGTGTATACTGACAACAAAATAACAATTTAGTTTATAATCTTTTCCTAGCCTTAGCTTTAGCAAAAGTATCAATGACTTCGGTTAAATCTAGGCTTGATGCGGCTTTGTTTTCAATTGCTATTAGCGATAAATGTCGGAGTCGAGCTTGGCCCATAGTATTCCTTAAATAATTTTTTATTATTTTCAATTTGCTAAATGATCTTTCAGCTTCTGCCGAAGTAACCGGAAATTGTATGGAACAGTAACATTGCTGTAAATACTTCTGTTAGGTCGCATTCTAGCACTCCATATTTTCTCATTATTTCCTTACAGAATTGGTGAATAGTCCATGCCTTAGTTAATTCTGGTAGAAGTAGGTGGTAAATATTAAGAAATTGAAGGGAAAAGTTGGGGCCTATTATGTCAGAATATTTACTTTGGAATTTGTCACACTTTTGTAATAAAGTTGTTTCATCTACATCCAATAAAAATGATGGTGTTAGAAAATTGAATATTTGACTGACTGCACTCATACCCCCAAAACGTGCATTTAATTGAGCTATTATTGTGCCGAGTACATTATTAAAAATAGTAATTTTAAATATTTCTTCCCTGTTTCGAAATCGGTAATCAGTAGCTAATTCATCAAAATGTTTTTAACTTTCTTTTGCCTTTTCTTCTTTAAAATGGGGATCTATACCGTATTTTCTTGCGGATTCACAGGCTTTGTACTTGAACGATTCGAAGTCATTTCTATAAATTTGCATCTTTTCATTTGCCTCTGCTAAAGCTCAACTTGCCTCGTCCAAATTGATATCGCATTTTTGTAAAGTTTTACATGCATAATTGATGTCATTCAATACACGGTGCATGAATTCGCAAAGGAACACGAACTCGAAATTTAGCATTTTTGTTTTTATTCTTTCTGCTTGACTACGCTCGTCTTTACTGGAACACTTGAGTAAGTAGTACTGTCGATATGGCAAGAGTCAAAAGTAAAAAACACCGTCTTATTTGACTAGCGTAGTACTTAGTATAAGCGAAATCGCGATGGAGAGGTACTTTTTATAAAATAAAATAAAAACTGATTTCTCATAAGACACATTGTTGAATGCAACAAATATCAAAGTTCTATATCTTTTTACTGGTTCTCTGCAGTTTTTCATTTAGTTAACAAGATCATTATCTTATCATAATCTACTAATATAGAAAAATTTAAACGGTAACTCTCTGACCCACAGTACTGTCTTAAAGTCGTGTTGCAAACTATTTTATTTACATTCCAAAGATGAGAGAATTTGCAGCTAGTTCAAGACGAGATTTGCTGGTCAGAGTCCGAGGGCCCCCTGAAATTGGGGGCTCCGGTGCACCGCACCGTCTAGCCCTTCGATAGCTACGGCACTGGTAACTACCTTTTTCAGTTATTTGAAAAAATTTGGTTCTCTTTGATCTGTCATTTCCATGCTTTTTTTTAAAGATATGTACATGTTACTTTACCATATTTCAAACCGACATTTAAGGAGCTGCAATTCGTTGATAAGAGAGCATAAACAAAAAGTGCACCGTCACCGTCATTTCGTTTAAAAACACTTCTAGGAAAAGTAGGTATTTGTACAAGTTTCTTGGCTTCGCATAATCGTGTTGACGCGATCCACAACAAAGATTACATTTCAAGATGCTTAAAAGCCACTGCTGAGATTTTAAACTGACAGATCAACTGTCATATCATCGACACCATTCCTCTAAAAGGCCCTGAGCCTTCAAGAGAGAGAGAGCTGTTAGTGAAAACAACCCATAAGCTCCTTGACATACATCTTTCTCGGCGATACGAAAACACTACCCACGTACCGGGGCCCTTTCTCTTTCAGCCCGAACCAGAATAAGCCTCTCCGGCGGTGGCCCCCGCTGTTTGTTCAGGTGGGGGCTGTTTGGCGAGCTACTACCACCTCCAACTCGGTATGTGGAAACTGGAAAGTCGAGAACGCCACTTGCTGCTCGGATTAGTCTGTTCGCTGGGCACTAGACGATGTTGTTGTTATTATTCTGAGACATTTAGAATGTTATTTCTTGAAAACCGTCCACTCTGTGGCGTAATCCCATACTCTGCTGGTAGCGTCACGCCCTTGATTGTAGGGATTATACGTCAGCCCACAACGCTTTTCTAATAATCTTTTGTTTGCGTTGAAACGAAACTCTATACGGCCAGTGTTTTTTAATGGTTTTCTTTTTCCTATTATCTCTCTCTTCCCTGGCGAACAACTTGGGAAGAAAGGTCGATAGATATTTTAGAAGTTCGCTGATTTTATATCGAAAATGAGCCTTTTGACTTGTATGATTTCAGGTAGCCGAATTACAGTGACAACCAATCTTTCGCTTAGTCATGCATTTATTATTTACAATTTACTGTTGAAGAAGAAATCGAAAAATTTAGAGCCTACTTTGCCCGGAGAGAGCAGTCAATCTACAGTATGCGTTTCCTGAAGTTGCTCTTCAAGGACATCCTCTCCATAATTTAGGTCCTCAATAGAAAGAGAGACAAAAGAGGAAGAGGACTTCTTTTTTCTTTTCGTCGAGGACATTGACTATCTCCCTTCATATCTCCCAGCCCAATAGAAACTAGTCTTAAATGAAGTTGTCAAAGGGTTAAAGCATTAAAAATTATGCTGGCCAAAGCAGCATAAGCTGTCAAATGTTTAAAATTCATAGTCTGTCCAGCCGGGCAAAGAGAACAATCAGGAGTAATCTTCACACCAATTCAGTGGAAGTCCCCCTATAAATAGTCTTGTCCATTCAATATTTTGAAGTTGACCGCAAAAATTTGTTTGGGTAGATCCATAAGGACTGGGTTGCGGATTAGCCCCTCCCAAGCCTTACCCTTGGCATCAATCTCCTGAACTCAGCATATATGTCTCCCAGTTGAATTTACAAGCAAAAAAAAAAAAAAAAAACTCTGGCCAAAAGGCAAAAAGAGGCTGGCTGTGGTATGCTACAAGTTCGACCAAAGAATTCGAATCCTATTTGAAGAATAGGGTGTAGGAAGTGGCAGATTTAAGGCATCATTTAAGCATTAGGTATTTATTTATATACCCACAAAACACATGCGCATATTTACAGAACTCACCGATACAACTGTTCCTATGAGAACGAGCAGAGTTGGAATGAATGTAAACATATGACATTATGTAAATTCAGCTAACAGATATTTGACTGTTGCTGCCATCTACATTATATTATGAGAAGCAGACACTAAGCACACTCCACACTTTAGGAGGACATCCATATTAAGAATACTGTAGTCGATCACATAGCTTTCTTATTCCAGCCGATCGTCTGACAGCTATTCTGCACGGCACGTCGTCAGCTCTACTTGAAGTCAAGTCAGCTCTCCCGGAAGGTAGGTCAGGTCCCCTGGAAGGCAAGTCAGCTCTCCTAGAAGCCAGGTCTGCTCCAAAAGGGCATGAGCCGCCACAACCTGAGGAGCAGAGTTAGAGGTCTGTGAAGAGAAGAACCCGTACAGTCACTATATTTTTGCCCCTTCCACTGAAGCACGAACTGGAGGAATGGCATCATCTTCCTACAGTCGGCACACCGGAATCTACATATGTTATATGGAACACGTGCCTTTTGCAAATTCTGGATCTAGTTTTCCCTTAATACTGCAATTTTCCTAGTTTGCGAATTATACGAGATATCTTCCACTTTTCGTTGCCCGTATAATTTCTGAAGGCTACCTTTTGATCCACACTGGTTTTTGATAACTCTTTTGACGTTTTTTTTTTTTTTATGTGATGTTCCGCGTTTGACAAAATCAGATCTAATCTTGTACGAAAAAAAAGTTTATCACATTAAAGGCTGGCTCCGCCAGAATAATCTTCTTGGGCAGAACCATCAGTAATATAGACATGGAGTTGAGTGTTCTACCTAAATAGCAATCGCCATCATAGGACTTTTGAACAGCTTTAAAAGCAAACGAATGATGTTAAACATTCTAAAATATTAAATATGCTTCTTCACCTTATGTACTATGGACTGGCATTAACAGTAAAGCTGTATGTTTCGTGAACCTTTCAGAAAAAAATTCATAAACACAAAAATTGCCTCCAAAAGTGGGTCCAGGATTTCCCCGTTTTGGAAATATCGCGAAATTCCGTATGTTCAGCACTTTTTTTCTGGCGATTTTGTACCGCTTATAAGTTCATTCTCAATATCAGGTCACAGTGGAACTTGTGTTGCACTGTGCAACTTGAGACAATCTAAAGTTTTCCTAGTCTCTACCTGCATTAAATTTTTTTAAAAGCTCTTCAAAAGTTGCATGATTTTCAAGTGAAACAGCCTTAGGTATCAAAATAAATAAAAACTTTGTGAAAAAAACACACATAAAAGGTTACTTCAAGGCGTAACGATCGTTTCGACCGAAAATTCGTTCGGTCTTCGTCAGACAATTTATTTTATCTTTTAATACCAGTTTTTTGAGTGTTTATTTTCACAGTCTTAAGTATCATTTGTATATATGCCTTGTTGCAAAGGTTTTCTTCGTATACGAAGAGGAGCAGAAAGGACCTCTCCATTTCTTTCTTGAAACTCAGTAGAAAGATTCGAGGGTGAAAGGTTGATGGTGAGAGAGAAACTCCCCTTTAAGCAGAAAGGCCAAACGGGTATCATTTTTTATGGTTTATTTGTTGAAGAATTGTTCTGATTTAGAATGGAAGGAATGATGGGTTTTAAGTTTTTTACTGGCAGGACGAAATTCCATCTGGTGTTCAAGGAGTCTTATACTTTTAAACCAGAAGGAACAGGACTTTTGACTTTAACACCTGTAAAGACCGCCTAGATGAGTTTTGGAACCACGTATTAAGAGTACAAGTACATATCTTATCAAGGGATAGTGCTCCGTTTCTCAACTTTTAATACCCGGAAAAAATGGGCTGTTCATATGGACACATTACAGATATATATACATATATTAATATAATATCTTCTGTGAGAAGTACTGGCCCAGAATGTTGCTCTTTCTAATTTTTCCTATGTTTTTCCGTATAAGAAAAGAATTATTCAGTCTGCTTTTCTTTTCTTTTTCACATTATTACGAAGAAATAATTAGCATCTTATTAAAAATGGAAAGAGAAAATGTTTAGAAATATTGGAAAATGAGTTCCTTCACTGATAAGTTATTAGAATGGGTCCACTTTTCTTCTTCATTTTAGTGCAGAAAAGTGATAAAAATGAAAAACAAGAAGTAAATTAAAATCTATCTGATTGAATTAAATAAATAATATATAATATGTCATTCCATTAAGTTCCCATGGTAAATAAAGGGAAAATAATAAATGAAACCAACGAATGCTAAAAATATAATTTTGCATTATTGACTGGTGGTGGCCAAATATTAAGGATCTTCTGATATCTTAATGATTTTATATTTTTATTTTACTAATTTATATATTTTTTTCTTTTTTCATGTTGGCCTCCTGCGATTTCTCCTTCGTTTATTATAAGTGTTTTCTTATAAAATATATATTAAGTGACTTTTTTCTTTATTTATTACTTTTGACATATTATTAATATTGTACAAGGGACTTCTAAAACATTTTCTCGCCCACTTGCAAATTGGGTAAAAACAAAAGTAAAAGGAACTTAACACAATGGAGTTACAAATGATATGGAATCATCAGGTTCTCTATTAATAAGTGATTCACCAGATTCGGTGACAAGCTCCACACCTGAAATATCACTCCGAAACAGAATATTAAAAACATTAAATTACTCATCCAAAAGCAAACGACGGACTTGTAGAAAGAACAAGACAACCAACAGCTTGAAACAGAGTATTGTATCTAGATGCATTACCATCAGTATCCAAAACGCCATTGCCACAAAAGGAAAGCCAAAATATAAGAGTATCAGCTTTAAGAATGGAAATAGATGAGCAACAATTAAAAACAATAGAAAAAAAAAACGAACAAGTAAATAAAAGATTTTTCTCCACTTTCATCAAGAGATAAAGGTACTATGTATTCCACTATAAGATCATCAGGAAGTTTGCAAATCATCAGCAGGAGACTTAGCAAAATATATGGATTTAATTGAAGAAATGACACAAATAATTTCAAAACAGAATGCCAGAAGAATCGAATTCAAAACTACTTTATAATATTTATGAACTGAGAAATTAATTTAACAACCACAAATAACAGCACTAAAAATGAAGTACAAGCTCTAACAACAGTCAATCACGCATCAAGCAGAAATAAAGAGAAGACAGAAAATGCTGGAACAACACAAAAATTGTTGTTCTGACAAAAAATTGTTGTTCAGCACTCTGACAGAATATCCAGAAATGATAATGTTAAGCCCCACTGAAACTACGACATCAGAAGATATAAGAATAAAATTGAATGTATTGGATGCAATCAAAAAGGACATAGCTGAGGTCAAAAGCAGAAGACAGGGAAGTCTACCTATTAAAGGAGAAAATAACAACGCAACAAGATTAGTACTTCAAGAATTAAACGACAGTGAGAAATTGAAGACAATATCAAACTTTTTGTCAAAAGTACCCGTAATGCAGAAGATTGCTCCGCTCGATTCAACATTAGAAGACGCAAAAACGCCGTGAAACGACAGTACAAAATAAAGAAAGACCACATACAAATAATAAAATCAGTAGCAGGGAAAAAGAACGATAAACATTGCATCATAAATATAACAAGATCATCGGCAACAAAGATATTACCAAAAAATGATAATGCACGTATTGTGAACTTCAAATTTTGCCATTTGAAAAAATATATAAAAATTCAACGCAAAAATATATAGAAATTCATATATTCAAAAATATATAGAAATTCATATATTCAAAAATATATAAAATTCATCTATAGGAATTGCTTCCTATGCCAAGCTCGGACACGTTGCTAAGAACTGTCGTGAAAAGAACAAGATAAATGGTAAATGCTCTGAATAACATCAAGGACCGAATTGCCCTTCGGACACCTTTAAACTTAAAAATTGTGTGCAAGACAATTTTAATAAGAAGACGAACTACGACTGCAGTTATGCCTACAGTGCATAGTGTCCGATTTTTAAAATTCACTTCGAAATGTCTCAAGAGTCATCAAGAGATAGACACTGAGTGACACTGAAATAGACACTTATAAACTATATAATAACTCAAATATCTAAAAACGCAAATTATATAAGTGATGTGATTAATTTAAATCTTTAAATAGTAGTTTTAAGAATATTGAAAATATTATTTTAAACCGAATCTAGAACAATAATTATTATGAAAATAGCTCAACTAAACATTCAAAACATCTATTTATCTTTTTCAATTCCCATTGTTTAGTGAGCTGAAGGATTATGACTAATGAAGACTGAATAAATTTTCAGTCGAAACTGTCGTATCTTGTTTATAATTATCATTTTATGTGGGTTTTTTTATTTATTTTACCTTTTAACACCAGTACTTTGAGCGTTTTTTCTGTACTGAATTCTTATCCTGCGGTATATATATGCTATATACTATGAAATAGAAAGATTTTCTGTTTTGTTAAAAATGTATTTAATTGAACACCTGAAAAGTAGCACACACATACTACTCTACTGTAAGAACTTCTGTTGCACCTTCAATTTCATGAAGTTTCAAACTTGTGTTATTGTTATCAGCATTTTAACTGTGTGTATTTGGATTAATTGCAATAATCTCTCTCCTTTGGTTTGCAGCCTTATGGAAGAGAGCCTCTGAAGTGATTGTGGAACGTAGGAGCCTACTGAGTCTTGTCTAATGTATAATCAGGTCCTCATAGGCGAATCCCTATGGGGGGGGGGGCTAAACCCCCCACACCCCACCTTGGAAAAAAAAACCAGAAAGTTAGATATGAAAAGTTTTAAAAATTGAAAATTGTTCCTAATGAATAAAAATATTTTTTATTGACTTCAAATTATTTCTAAACTATTAAAAGACTTTAGTTTTTAAATATACGCTTATCTGTACGAAATACAGTTAAACTCGGTTAATGTCACTGAAAAGATCAGATAATTATTTATGATTCTAAAGGGTTATATACAGGTACCTCAGTGGTCTGGACGCTAAACTCCGTTCCCATAAGAACACGGCAAGTGAAGCAGCATTCGGCCTGGCCAGTGCTTGGGAGGGTCAACTCCCTCTCGGCTAGACTGCTGTGGGACTGTGGACGCTAATGGGAGCTGGTGCACGTAAAATCCGTCATGGCTCCAATGTCCTCCATGTTATTAAACGATACCTGTGGAGGTGCCGATTTCAGGGAGTTGGTCCCTCCTCTGGAATTGGCTCAAAATTAGGGGATCCCGAGCTAAGACGGACTTCCTCCCGCTGGGGCTCATTCAAATGGAAGCCGCCCCTTTCCGCCCATCGCCTTCCTATATAGGGGATCTGGCATCGCTCGCGGTTGCCAGAGGGCATTAGCAAAGCAACAACAGCAACACGAGTTATACAGGGTGTGTCACAATTCCCTCCTGGGTTTGAAAGGCTTATAATATATATATATATTTCCAATACAGCAAAAAAGTTGATTTTATTGCAGAAAGAAATTTTACAAGTTTTATTTCACAAAAGTCCTATATATGAACCTTTCGTAACAGCGACGAATTAATGTAATTTTGTCCGGGGTGGGGGGCAGTTAGTTTGCCGGTGGGGGCGGTTAGTTAGAAGATTGACATATACATTCATTTTATAGAAGTAAAATAGGATCTTTTACATTAATTTCTTTTCCCCCCCCCCCGCTCCTATAATCCGTTCTTGTTTCGTGATGTGGCAGATATCAAGTCTAAGATCAAATTCTTCCCACACTCGTTTTAACATGGTAACAAATGCAGTTGTGATCCTTTAGCGTGAATTTCGTCTTTCGTACGAACATACGATCTTTTATGTAACCCCATAAAAAAATCTCCTGGAATAAGGTCCGGAGAGCGAGGTGACCACGGAAGAAGGCGATCGTCGTCGGCAGAACCTCATCCAATCCAACGACGAGGAAGCCCTTTATTTGTGAAACAAAACTTGCAATGTTTCATTCTTGGAGAATACTTTACTGGATAAAGAATAAGAAACACTCCAATTTTTGTCTTTCTTGGAGAACACACTAACGCCCTCCCCCCATCCTCACCCCTGACAAGATTGCATTGATCCGAAAGGTTCACATATTGGACTTTCGTGACATAAAACTTGTAACATTCTTCTCCAATAAAGTCAAATTTGTTGCTGTAGTTAGGGATGGACGCGAGACGACTTTTTGCGAGATGAGACAAACATTTTTAACATTATGATATAGGGATTTTGCGAGACGAGACAAAGCTTTTCGGCTGTTTTGCGAGACTTCTATTTTTCGTCTCGCGTCCATCCCTAGCTGTAGAGGTAATATGTATTTTTTATAAGCCTTCCAAACCCAGGAGGGAAGGGTGACACACCCTGTATTATAGTGGCTTGTGTTCTATGGGCAAGTGGTACAGAATATTTTGACGTTATAAGAGAGTAACAACTATAATTGAGCTCACTATAACCGAGTTCAGCAATAAGCCCCGCCTAAACTAAAATCTTTGCGCCTCTGCTTATCCTGTTCTCATCACAGTGGTTCCTCTACACTTGATTCTAGCATAGGTCCAAAAGACATGTCGTCATAATTGAAAAAATTAGTAGAATAAAAACGATGACGATATTTTGGCCGCTTCCTTTATTCTAGCCGCCTGTGTGCAGTACACACTTTGCAAAACTGTTCTGAAATCTGAAAGTATCCTACTAACATAACGAAATTATCTCAAAGCGTAAACAAGAATTACTTTTGAGATAGACCTCAGCAATCTCTTCAGAAACATAGGGATTTAGTAATAGTGCTGCCATCTATGTGCAAGTATAGAAACTTTTGACAGTTTTGTTCATAAACGTAAACCAGCCATTGAGCATTCGGCCAGGAAATAATGCTCCTCTACACGCGAAAATATAGAAGTGTCTCAATTTCGATCAGGAAGATTCGGTATTAAGGGTAAGTTCAAGGTCCAGTTTTGATTATTTTTGGTTATTTTTGTTTCTTTCCATTGTCGTTTCAGTTTCTATACCATAATCATGCAGTGAATGAAGATAAAAGGTATGCTTTCTATACATGTATACATATATATATATCGGTGAGTTTTGCTTTTCCTTTCTTTTAAAGGAAATTCTGTGTAATCGAAATATTCCTTGAATGCAATCGAATGAGATCGAAAAATCCCCCCCCACACACAAAATCTATTAAATAAAGGTATATTATATTTTGAACTGAAGAATAATAAAGTAATGCCGTGAAATGTTTTTGCGAAAGACAAATTTCCACGTTCCACGTAATAGAGAGTCCGTTAAACACAGGTTTATAGTGTAACATTTAAATTATTTTCTGAGTGACAAGAAAATACATCTTAGTAATTTTAATGCAAATACTTATAGTTTTTTGTAATTTGTAAAGCTTAATAACCTGATTTTGTTTCAACAAAAGCAACACATAAAAGCGATTTGTTGTTGTTGTTGTTGCTATACGGGGCTCGAAAAATTACAGTTTTAAAGGTCAAACATTCGTTAAAAAAGTTCCGTTTTAATATCATAGATGTGCATTCGCAATTGAAAGTTTCTAAACTTAAAGTTTTTCTCTTTTTCAGATAGGTAAATAATTCAATATAAAATTTTATCGATACTTGATATAAATCGAATAATGTAATCGGCTGTCTAATTGTCACTTTATATAAAGGGGAAAACCATGGGCTAGTGACTAAACCATTGAACATGGTAGACGGCTGATCTATATGAAGGTCGCGCGGCCGTCCACGTAATGGTATGAAGTTTTAGGCGGTTTTCTCCCGATGTAACGTGTTAACGCGTAAAAACCCCTTAAAAAATTCTTTCGTGAAGCTTTGCCTACACACAAACACATAAGAGAGAAAATCCAGTTCCGACCCATTAGTATACATCGTAAATAGAATCACTCAGAACAGAAGCGTTCAAGATCTGTTAATACATTTAATAACAATACCAACATCCCATTAAATATAGACTCGAAATAAAAACAAAGTTATTTTGCAACTATCAGTCAAATCACAAAACTGATTATTATGGCAGATTTTATTACAATTATTACAATAAACAAGAATCGACATTTGCAGTGATTTCAATTTTTGACTCAGAATTTCTCAGGCACTTTCAGAAAAGGATTGTTGAAAGAAATAAAAATACATAGTACCTAAAAACAAACTCGACATTCGATACATTTTTAATAAATTACTTTTATTTTAACCAGAATGGTTTCAAACATAGCATTGTCCAATAAACTACTTAAGACAACTGAAATATGTATATTAGAATTAAAAGAGGCCTAATACAAACCGTGCATGTTTTTAAAAAAATTCAGTATGAGACATTTTGAAAATTAAAATAGGCCTAAAAATGCTGTTGAAACATACAACTCTTTAGAGTAAAATGTGGATATTTGTTGAGAGATTTCATTATTAAAATCACACTGAAATTACTTCAGGTAAATCCATCAAGGTATTGTTCTTTATTGATTTTATGATTTGAAAAGATTCTGTTCTTAATTCTGTGTAATTAGCGGTGGATTCAAGATGATACGGGCCACACCATGGCTGAGTGGATATGATATTCAAAATAGTAGACGGCTGAAGTGAATGTGTAGCGTCCTAGCCCTATCGATCTAACGGACTGGAGTTTTGGTCGTTTTCTCCAAGTGTAACGTGAATACTTATTGGAACCCTTTAAAAGTCCCACCATGGCTAGGGCGATCTGCCAGGGATCGGGGGTGCCTTGGTAGGAGGACTTTCTCGGGGGTTCTAATGCGTATTCACGTTACATCTGGAGAAAACCTACCAAAACTCCAGGCCGTTAGCTCGACAGCAGCGTGATGGGACCCGAACCCGGGACCTTCACACTTCCATGGACGAGTGGATAAGTTGCACGCAAAATGGTAGATGGCTCAAGTGTGAAGGTAAGCTGGTTCGGGGCTGTCGATCTAACGCAACGGTCTGGAGTTTTGGTCCTTTTTCTCCAGATTTAATGTGAATACGCGTTAGAACCCCTGAGAAAGTCTAATGTCCAAAGAATCCCCCACCCTATTAGGCAGATACCCTTCATGCAGTTTTGCCTTACAATACAATACAACCCTTTGAAAAGTCCTCCGACTGAGGCACACCTCCGTAGGCAGATGCCCATCGTGTAGGCTTGCCATAACACACACACTAATGCTAGATGATATGGGACAGGACACGGGGCTTTCTCGTATCATCTCGCAGTTACAAATGCATGTCCCATCTCGCGTGTCTCGTTGTCTCCCAAATTTATGGACTGCCATTTTGTAGCTTTGTTTTTATCACTGTATCAGATCACTGGCGTAGCCAGAAATTTTTCATTGTGGGGAAGGTTACAACTACTGCAACTCATGTATATGTATACATGTGTGTGATAACTGAGTGAAGAATGCACATTTCGCATGGCAAAAAATTCCTCATTGGGGAGTTGTGCCCCCCCTAACCCCCCCCTCTTGGCTACGCCACTGTATCAGATCTGATGTATTAGATTATTAAAAATCAAAAAGAACAAATACGGATAACTGTTGTCCCAGATCTATAGAGAAAAAAAAATGTATATTTTTACTGGTTTAACCCTCTGAAGCTCCACCATTTCCCAATGTCGAAAAAGTGCAGTCGTTGTCATCGCATAATTTAACTACCAGCAAGATGGCGGTCGATCGAACCGCCCAGTAAGCTCCACAGAGCTAAAGAACATTTTTGACACAGCTGTCTGTGCGGCGCCGCTACGCTAAATCGTGTGATGGCAACGACTGCACTTTTCGACATTGGTCAGTCTATCTAGATGTTCTCCTTAAGTGTTTAATTGAAATCAAATTTATTCTTCGTGAATCAAAAACACTTAAAAAGTTGTGAACTCAACGCGAGGACACCGTGCGTTAAAGGGTTAAAGGGAAACTTTGGAAAAAATGAAACAACAACAAAAATGGTTATTTTGATATATAGAGTACTGAGGTTCAGTTTTTATTGATTTAATTTGGGGAGGAGAGGGGGAGGGGGACTTTTCTTTGTGCGCGACACTGTGTGTTTTAACACGCATAGCACTCAAGTAATTTCTTTGTTGTAACAAAATATTGTAATAGCAAAGTGTTATTGCTCAATTTTGATTAGATGCGAGAAGCAGCTGATGTTTTTGCTGCTGGGTAAGTGAGGTATCAGGTTCTGTATGAACGCATTTTATTTTTAAGAATATCCACATGTTATTTAATTTTTTTAAAATTATAATAAAACTTAACTCATAATTTAATGCAAAGGAATTAATTGTAAATAAATCTATTTAGGTGGTTTAACCCTTTAAAGTTCAACCCATTCCCAATGCTGAAAAAAAGGGCAGCCGTTGCCTTCGCTCGACTTAACTACCAGCAAGATGGCGGACGATCAAAACGTTCATCGCGTGCCGCAGATCTACATACCCATTTTTTTGACGACAGCTGGCTGGGCCCGCCATCTTGCTGGTAGTTAAGTCGAGCGATGGCAACGGCTGCCCTTTTTTCAGCATTGGGCAATCTATATACAGCTGTTCTCGCGTTCTTCCATTTTTCAGCAGATGCCAGTGCTGTTAAAAATAATCCTGACCATTTTTTAACGGGAAATGACGTGCTAAAAAGTAAAGGATTCTCGTGGAACTATGTCACCCGCAAATATTTTTATAGAAATCAAATCTATTCTTCGTGACTGGCAACAGTCAAAACGTCAGAATTTGGTGTTCCCAGAGCGGGATCACTGCGCGTTAAAGGGTTAAAAGAACCATTACGACGGAAAATGATAGTAATAAAATTAATAAGCTATAAACAGTTTATTTAAAACCTACAAAAGAGTTGTCTAGGGGACGTATAAGCTCAATTGAGAAAGACGGGAAACAGCGTAATCCATCAGCCACTACTAAATCTTGAACGAAAGTAAATCATAATGTAAATGTATGCGCGACGCTGAGATAGACGCTTCTGAGATAGTCTCTTCAACTATACCGTCCTACGATATAATTGAGTAATCGTCCGACCACGATCACATGTCTGTCTCAAGAATTACGCCATAAGTCGCCGAGCTTGGCGATTTTTGGTGTACGTGTGTATGTATTTAACTCTGAAATCTCAAAAACTATTAGTCGTAGAATGTTGAAAATTCATATATAAGATTGTTGTAACATCTAGTTGTGTCTCTTAATTTTTGGTTCCAATCTCCTGAAGAGTTCAATTACAGGACCACCCAAAAGAGTTTCAATACATTTATGTCTATGGACATCTTCAATATATTACATCTGTAGTCAGTCATTGCTTGGTCCAAGCCCAAAATCTCACCATTGTCATCGACCTTGGCGAGTTTTGCCGAAATATCGCCAAATTTGGCGCCAAAACAATTTTTCATTACGCATAATTCTATAACTTTTAAACGTAGAATGTTGAAATTTTTGTTTTTAGAACTATTGTAACATCTAACTGTGCATCTCTTTTTCGATTGCAATCGACTGAGTAATTTATTTACAGGTTAAACGAAATGACTTTAAATACATTAAGTGTAAGAATACATTCAATTCGTTGAAAGTCTGTGGCCAGTTACTACTTTGGCTATCCTTAAAATCTCGCAAACTATCTCAAGTTTGCCGGTTTTAGGCGAAATATTGCCATATTAAGTGTCAGTAGCAAATCTTTCAAATTGAATCTAGCTTGGCGATATCGGAAATGTTTGGCTTGAAATCGCTAAACCTTAGTATTACTGCAGTGTTTTATCTCTTTCAAACAAAATAAGTTTAGATGAAGTGCGCCGAAAATATTTTTGATGTAATAGACGTGCAAGGAAGTTATGTATTGTCCACATAATTTTTTTTTCCAATAAAAGGGCACTTGATGACATAAACCTTTGACACTACTAAGGCCCAAACTCATTTCATTATGGATGCACCCTACGGGCGGCCAGCATTATCCCCTATGAAGGGACGGATACTGAGCACCCAAGCTCAAGCCGGGAATCAAACCCGGACCCAATGTGGGATAGAATGATTTTTTAACTACTACGCCACCTGGGCAGCACTACAGAAACTTACAAGCTTTTTTATTTCCATCAATGAAATCCCGATGTGAGGACTGTATATCTACTCCAGCTTACTCTAAATGGAGGAAAATTTGCTTTCTTCGGCTTTGTAAACACTGTTTCACACCTTCCGACTTCGAAGAGAATTGCATTCGATAATTCTGAAATGTCAATTTATTAATGTATATGTTTATGTATTATATCATCTATGTTCAAACCAAAGTACATTTGAAATGTGTCCAGTAGTTCTGTAGATAATAGACCGAATCTCACATTTTTTAAAAATTTTGTACATCATGTAATATCTGCTATTTAATTATTTTAATCGATTTTTTTCTTATTTTACAGTCCTGTCGGAAGGTACCTTTCCATATACTGGAAAAAGATTGGTAAAGTATTATTACAGAAAAGTCTTTATTTTCTTTTTTTTTTTCTTTTCTTTTTTTTCTAATAGTAAAAACAATTAGGTTGATAGGGGTTTGAACATTCTGATTTGGCCAAGAAAGAAGACAGTGGCTGCCTTTCGCCTTCCTACTGGGCATGACACTTTGATAAAACATTTGCATAGAATAAATATCGCCCAAAGCCCTATTTGCAATTTCTGTAATCTAATTGAGGAAATGCATGTCCAAATTTGAGTCGTTGGCCTGCACTCACAGCTGGCTCGCTATGGAAGAGATACTGGAAGGAGAGACGCAAAATGGATTTATATATACTGTAGACTGATTTTGATTTTCACAGGCTTTAGTTTCTTCTGTCTCTGCTTCATGTTTCGTCAACAGTTGTCTTCTTATTCTGGCACTGGGAAAAAAAAAAGAAAGTTTTCAGTCTCTCTCAGTGCACCTCTTATTATTAGCACTACAGTGCTATTAAAATCAAGCAGGTTTTTTAGCGTCGACATAACTTTTCTACAAAATTTGTCACGGTAAAGCACTTTTCAAAAGTGTTTCCCGGATGACGTGAGGGGGAGGGGGCGGGGTTGAAAGTCATATAAGGTTTTCAATTTTTGGTATTTGATAGCCAAGTTTGATGCCAAAAAATAAGTCTTCAAAACCGAACCAAGCTTGATGATATCTTACAAATTTTGCTAGAAACGGACAAACGCGACAGTATATTACAAAGGAAAAGTATGGTTAGAATATGCCTGGCGAAAATAGTTAAACAGTTTTAGTAGGCGATTTCAATTACGAAGAAGTGTTTTATGGAACAGGGAAAACAAATACGGTGCACTCTTGATTACGCTACATTTTCCAAATAGTATTTATAAAGGTGAAGTATAGTTAGAATATTCCGGACGAAGATTTCTAAACAGTTTTGGCAGGCGATTTTAATAAGTCTTCAAAACTCAACCAAGCTTGGTGATATCTTTCAAATTTGGCTAAAAACTGGCAAACTCGACGGTTTAATGCCTGACGAAAGGGGCGTAGCCAAGGGGGGGATGGGGGGGGAAGGAATTTTTTGCCATACAAAATGTTTATCCTTCACTCCCTTATGACACACACGTATACATATATGTAAGTTGCAGAAGTCGTAACGCCCCCCCCCCCCCCCATGAAAAATTTCTGACAACGACATTGCCTGACGAAGACTGCTAAACAGTCTTGGTAGGCGATTTTAATATAGATTTCAATTCTGAAGAAGCGTTTGTGGAACAAGGAAGACGAGCACTGCACATTTATGAATTATGATGATCATTCCAAACAGTATTTGAAATAATGAAGTTTTCATTTCATTTTTTAAAAATGTTTTTAAATTTCAGTACTGCATCGAACAATTCATACGTAGAAAACAAAATTGTGGTGTATTACACAAACTCAAACTCATTATAAACTTACCACAACTTACCGTAGTTCTGAGTTCTATTTTCACTCAAAAGTGGCTGAAATTTTTGTTGAACACTACAAGTATTATATTTTTCACATGTTCGAAAAATACATTCTCTGGAATCATTAGGAGAAGTTTCGGAGAAAATTCTTTTAGTGCATAAAAATGAGGAAAAAATCTGCACCAAGCTTCGTGATTTCGCATTCAAATTAGTGTCTTACTATTGTATAAAGCAGTTTTATACATTTTCCTCCTATTTCTCTAGAAAAAGGTCGTTTTTCACACTTTTCTCTTTCATTTTAGAAAGATTTAATTTAATCCCAAATAGCGTGAGAATTCCACAAAATTGGAGATTTTTCTTTGCCTCTTGCTTTACCCATTCATTCGTCATTATATTTTTATGATTCTTTTTATTGGATGTTAAGTGTTTAAACTGACATTTTTGTTTCATTTCAAAGGTTTTAACAACTCCGGTCTCCCCCAGTTCCTTCTTTCTTTCTTTCTCTCTCTTTCTCTCTCTCTCTCTCTTTTTTTTCCCCCGTTCTTCTTTTTATATTTCACTTGATTGTCAGAAAAGATTTTCTATACGTGCAATTCAATGGTTAAAAGTCAAGCTTTCAAATTACAGCAAGTTTTTTTCAAATGAAGTAAATCACCACATGGTCTTTAAAAGCTGTCTCAGTAACATTTTAAAGAAAAGAAGATGAATCGATGAATGTAACCTTTAAACTTTCAGAAGCAACTCTATAATAAAAATTTATCAACAAATTTCACGAAAGAAATTTTGATACAATTTTTAAAAATATTTTGAATTATTTTACATTTCGCAAATAACCCCTTTTTCTTTTTTAATTTTCTGCCTTTTTGATTGAGTGTTCGACGTTTCACACTGTTGCATAAGACATTTATGGGAGGAAATGTTTATTTAAAGAAAAAATTCACATGTTTTGTAAATGGCGGTGCTTAAAATACTATGGAAGTTAAGATGTTTTTAAAAATATTTAATTACTAGCTGCTACCCGCGACTTCGTCCGCGTCGGCTTTAGAGTTAGGTCCCAAAAGAAATCAAGCATGTGTGAATAACACATATGTTTGCGGCAAAAGAAACTGCATTTAAATATTATTTGCTTTTTACTTATTTTATATGAAGTATAATGCATGGTAGTATGCTTCATTTAAAATAAGAGAGTAAGCAGATTTACTAAATTTAGATTTTTTTTCAGGCATTTGGCGAATACAGTTACGACAGTATTTGCTAACTGTTTTTGTTGTTCTTGTGAAAGAAATATTTATGCTATAGCATGAATTTTAGCCTACGTTAATCAGGAATAGTGCAGCTATCTATTTGCGAAAAAGTTTTAGAATCGGTTCTATAGTTACAGAGATACCCAGAGAGCGTAATGTATTAGAATTATCTTGAGTGTTCCTGTAAAGCAACTATTTGCACTACATGCATGAATTTTAGCCTACTCAAGAATAGTGTAGCTTACTAACAGTGAAAAAAGTTTTGGAATCGGTTCAGTACTTACAGAGATACACATAGAGTGTAATGTAATTCTTATGAGTATCACTGTAAAAGACCTATTTGTGATATATGCATAAAAGGTAGCCTATAACACTCAGGGTCCCACCAGTGTCTAAGAAGTTCTACTCTCAAAACTGGAAGGCTGGAGGTGCCAGGTTCAACTCCTGGTCGAGCCTGTCGACCTAGCCGCTCGCAATTTTTCGCGGTTTTCTCTAAAACCTCGATTAAATACGGGCTAGGATCCCTCAAAAAGTTCCCCAAAGAGGAACTCCCCCTATAGGCCTAGGACCCTAGTTTTGTCAATCGGTCTTAATCCACAAACAAACAATAATTCTCAGGAATAGTGTAACTAAGTTTTAGAATCGGTTTAGTAGCTATAAAATTTCCATAGAGCGCAATACATTAGAATTATTTTGAATGTTTTTGTAAAAGAATTATTTATGATATATGCTTGAAAGGCTGCCTGTATGTTAATTCAGGGCATAAGCTATCTTCATTACGAATTTTTCCAAATCCGTTCAGCAATTTGTGTGTGATTCAGTCAAAAACATCTAAACACACAAACGTACACATTTTTTAATGACTGTCATTTTACTTCTCTATACCCTTATAGAAAAATGTGTCCCAAAAATGCGACATAATAAAGCGACATAATTTTACATGCATTTAAATACTATTAGCTAACAACAGCTTTAATATCGAGATTAAAGCAATCTTTAGTCTCGATATTGTTACACTATTTCGTAAGCTGTAGAATATGCTCCACATGTATTTTTTTTTTTTCAAATATTATTAGTTCACAACAGCTTTAATCTATTGTTACAATATTTCGTAAGCTGTAGAATATGCACCACATGTATTTTTCTATAAATAGGTTACACTCATAAAAATTTCAACATAGGGTTACTAGGCGAAATACGCGAAAGATGAGCGATAAAATGACAAGTCAATATAGTTTTAATATGGCAATAATAAAACTAAAAAATTAGGGGGGTTCAGGGGGGGGTCTCCCCCTGACGAGGCTCGAACAGCCGAGTTTTTATATTATTGGTAAGATTTGGAAATTTATGAAGTTTAAGAAACACATTTGGACTTTTCTTTCTAATGCTTTTTCATTTCGCGTAAAATCAACGTAATTTCCATACCATTTCATGTTTTTCAAATGCATGTTTATCTGAAAATAGAATTTCAGCTTTATTTCAAAAGCATAAATCATTTTGTGCGGGCTATAAAATGGTTTTTAATTAATAATTAGAAAAGTATTTAAAATTTCAACATTCTGAGCCTCAGGTGCACAGTGATGGGCTTCTATGCTCAAATTTTCAAAGCTCTGCTTTCTGTAGATTTGTCTGGAGAACATTCATTTTTATTATTATTGATAGATAGATTTGGCATAAAACTGGCATAATTTCCGTGGAATTTAATGTTTTTCAGATGCACGCACGCGCTTCTTTATTGAAGTAATAGCATTCTTGTTAGCTCAAAGCATGAATCATTTGATTGATATGGGCGAAACTCGCCAAGCATGGCAACGTAAGAACGGTTTTTAATTAATAATTTAAAAAGTAATTAAAAATCTAAAATTCTAAGTAGCCTATAACAAACTCCAGGGTCCCATCTATATCTAAACCGAAATGCATCCTAATCGATTCAGCGGTTTAGACGTGAAAGCGTCATAAACAAACAAACAAACTCACTTTCGCATTTATAATATTAGTTAGGATAATTAATGATAATCACGTCTTGATCACTGCCAAAGATGAAGATCACTGCCAAATATGAGGGGTACTGGAAATCAATGTTCTTGTTGATGCTGTTACTGATGCCATCTTGCAACATGGGAGGGGGACCAGATCCGCTGTCTAAGACGGCGAAGGGCGAAGCGGAGCAGCTTCCATTTAACCCTTTGATTCGCAACCCTTTTCCAATGCTGAAAAAAGGGCAGCCGTTGCCATCGCTCGACTTAACTACCAGCAAGATGGCGGACGATCGAAACGTTCATCGCGTGCCACAGATCTAGAGACCCTTTTCTTGAGTCGAGCGATGGCAACGGCTGCCCTTTTTTCAGCATTGGGCAATCTGTCTGGATGTTCTCGCATTCTTCCATTTTTCAGCAGATGTCAGTGCTGTTAAAAACAATCGTGACCATTTTTTGACGGAAAAGGACGTGCTAAAAAGTAAAGGATTCTTGTGGAGCTATGTCACCTGCAACTATTTTTATAGAAATCAAATCTATTCTTCGTGACTGGCAACAGTCAAAACGTCAGAGTTGGGTGTTCCCAGAGTGGGATCACTGCGCATTAAAGGGTTAATGAGCTCCAGTGGGAGGAAGTCCGACTGAGCTCAGGGTCTCCTAATTGTGGGCCAATTCCAGATGAGAGATCTAGCAGCTGGATGGGCAACCCCAAAGGTACTGTTTGAACATTCAAGCCACGACAGATTTTACGTGCACTCTTTAGTGGACCAGTTCCACAGCAGTCCAGCCGAGAGAGGTTTTCACCCTCCCAAGCACTGGTTAATCCTGTGCTGCTTCATTTTTTGCGTTCTTTTGGGTAGAGAGCTCAGCGACTTGGCCACTGCGAGACGATGTCATTTTAAGGTCGTTCTAAAGGTCGTTATTTATTAAGCGGGATATTATTGAATAAGTCTTTAAAATCACTACATAAAGAGGTAGCATTTCTAATCCTAATATTATTAATGCGAAAGTGAGTTTGTTTGTTTGTTTGTTTGTTTATGACGCTTTCACGCCTAAACCGCTGAATAGATTAGGATGCATTTCGGTTTAGATATAGATGGGACCCTGGAGTTGGTTATAGGCTACTTAGAATTTTAGATTTTTAATTGCTTTTTTAATTATTAATTAAAAACCGTTTTTACGTTGCCATGCTTGGCGAGTTTCGCCCGCATCATATGATTCATGTTTTGAGCTAACAAGAATGCTATTACTTCAATAAAGAAGCACGTGCATCTGAAAAACATTAAATAATACGGAAATTATGCCAGTTTTATGCCGAATATATCTATCTCTAATAATAAAAATGAATGTTCTCCAGACAAATCTACAGAAAGCAGAGCTTTGAAAATTTGAGCATGCCTGGACCCATGACTTCGGTAAAGTATACCTGAGGCTCGGAAATTTTAATTACTTTTCTAACTATTAATTAAAAACCGTTTTATCGCCCGCACAAAATGATTTATGCTTTTGAAATAAAGCAGAAATTCTATTTGCAAAATCATATGCATTTGAAAAACATAAATAAGTATGGAAATTATGTTGATTTTACGCCAAATTAAAAAGCATAAATAAAGAAAAGTGTACTTACGTATTATCCCGGCAGTCCGCCAAGACGAGCGATTTTTTGCCGAGATAAATGCCGGGCACATGAAATTATTAATGGTTTTGAATACGATTGGCAACAGTTTGGCAACTCATTTGACGAAAAAACAGTTTGGCGGGAATGACCGCCGGGATAATAGGTAAGTACCAAGAAAAGTCCAGATGTGTTTCTTAAAGTTCGTAAATTTCCAAATCCTACAAATAATATAAATGTGTACGTTTATGTGTTTGGATGTTTTTGACTGAATCACACAAAAATGGTTGGAAAAATTTGTAATGAAGATAGCTTATGCCCTGGATTAACATACAGGTAACCTTTCAAGCAAATAGCATAAATAATTCTTTTACAAAGACACTCAAAATAATGCTAATGCATTGCGCTCTATGGAAATTTTGTAGTAACTAAACCGATTTTAAAACTTTCTTCACAGATTGAAAGTCCTAGGCCTAGAGGGTCCTAGGCGTATATGGAGAATTCCTCTGTGTGGAATTTTCTAAGGGATCCTAGCCCGTATTTTCGCGAGGTTTTTGAAAAAAACACGGAAAACTGCGAGCGGCTAGGTCGACAGGCGCGACCGGTGTTTGAACCTGGCACCTCCCGCCTTCCAGGTTTGAGAGCAGACCCTCTCAGACACTGGGGGGACCCTGAGTGTTATAGGCTACCTTTTATGCATATATCGCAAATAGTTCTTTTACAGGGATACTCATAAGAATTACATTACGCTCTATGTGTATCTCTGTAAGTAGTGAACCGATTCCAAAACTTTTTTCACTGATAGTAAGTTACACTATTCTTGAGTATTATAGGCTAAAATTAATGCATGTAGCGCAAATAGTTCCTTTACAGGAACACTCAAAATAATTCTAATACATTACGCTCTATGGGTAACTCTGTAACTATAGAACCGATTCTAAAACTTTTTTGCTAATAGAAAGCTGCACTATTCTTGATTAACATAGGCTAAAATTCATGCATATAGCATAAATATTTCTTTTACAAGATCACTCAAAACAGTTCGCAAATACTGTCGTAACTGTCTAAATACTTGTCGTAACGCAAATACTGTCGTAACTGTCGTAATTCGCCAAATGCCTGAAAAAAATCTAAATTTAGTAATTTTACATACTCTGTTATTTTAAATGAAGTATATACTACCATGCATTATACTTCATTTAAAATAAGTAAAAAGCAAATAATATTTAAATGCAGTTTCTTTAGTCGCAAACATATTTGTTATTCACACATGCTTCGTTTCTCTCGGGACCTAATTCTAAAGCCGACGCGGACGAAGTCGCGGATAGCCGCTAGTATTACATAATGGTATTGCAAAGATCATAACTATTTCCGATAGAGTTATCATTACTTTTTATGTGATACTATGTGATATTTTATGCATTGCAGACAATATCTTTAATAATAATTTACTTGCTCCATTACTGTATGTGTTACATCCTATTGTAACAGTTCTAAATTTTAATGGTGTTTTATGAAATTTAGGAATAATACAATGTAACGGTAGTTTGAATTGTTATATTGTAAGCTGAGAAGTTTATAGAAAGCCAGAATTTTTTTATTGCAGACAACAGTAGATAGATTAGTGGAGGTGGAGGAGTATATACTGTTATTTACAATTGAAGAACCTAACAAAGTATAGCATAACTGTTTGCATATAAATGCATAATTATTTGAGAATTTATCTACATAAGTAATGATGAAGTGCTGCATATATAATATTATGGTTATTGAATGCCCATCCAATAACCATAAAGAAAAAAAAAAAAAAAAAGAAAGAAAGAAAGAAAAGAAAAGAAAAATACAGCAAGAAAAAATCCAAAACTTAAAGAACAAAATAGAATCGCACATGAGTACAAATATATTTTTTTCGATAATTAACTATTATAAATGTGTATATAATTTATTTTTATCTTTCTCTAGAATACAAAAGAACATTGTTCTACCGATAGGCTTGAAAGTTTGCACAGATGTGTAAAACGACATCGAGAAAGCCGAAGAGGATTTTAAAATTCTGAAAATTTTCCGGTTTCCCGATTTCCAGCGATGTTTCACAAATTATATCTTCTGAAACATTCCCTAATATCCGGAAGTTCAGGTCAGGGAAAAATAAGAGATTTATTATGCTTTATAATTCAAGTTATATGTCGCAGCAGACGTTTATGACTGGGCTACACTGCCCCTCTCAAAAAAAAAAAAAAAAAAACTTAAAATGAAAATGAGTACTTTAATATACAAAAAATATATGAAAGTGCTACTGAGCGTATTTCGAACTAAATTTTCATATTGTTACACTGTAAGTATTCATGAATGCAATTACTTAAATGAATGAATAATTATGCTAAAAAGTGGAAAGGTATAAAGAGAGATGTTCTTGAAATTGGAAAAATATCCATTTATTGTAGCAATATAAAATAGCCAAAGAAATGATTTCTAAAATTTTAACTTTGTCTAGCCCTTTGAACGTCATTTTGGTTTCACGAATTTTAAAGTATATTTGAATCTCAATTAGATTAACAGATTTTGGCATAAATAATGGAAACAGCCTCCTATATTTTTCAATCACCGTTATTATAATTACTAAACTAAACTGACGTGCTCGTTAAACTAGAGGTTCCAAAAAAATCCTCTCGGTGGTCGATAGCAGCTTCTGGGAGATGCCAATATTCAAAAGTTCCCCTTCTGGTGAGGATCTCCAGGAAGGATGTATGTAGCTCTAAAGGACACAGCTGGCGGCGTGAGCTGTCCTCTCCTATGGCATACAAGCAAACATCGTGAGGGAATGAAAAACTACTATTTATGACGAAACATGGAACGTAAATCAATGGATATCTAAAGGAAAAGCCCTTTTTTATTGTTACTACTGATTTCATGGTAAGTTGTTTGTAAAATTGTTCTAAAAAATGTTTTAAAAAGCATGGCATTTGAACAGTTTTAAATCAGATAAAGTCATAAACTCGTAAAATTTTCCCCTCCTTTTTCGTCTTCAGAAACTTATGCAGAAGCCACCCATTTACGAAAATGTAATGTTTAAGCTTTTTTCTTGGATGTTTTCTGGAACTCTTGTAATGTGTTACTGTTAACAATTGAGGATGATGTTACTTCTGTCCGAAATTTTTCGAGCCTCAAATGTAATTTGAATCTGCTAAAAACTTTATCAATTTCATGAAGAGGAAAAACGGGTTGGTCATTTTATAATTGTTGGTACTGCATTTTTAAAAAAAGAATATTTTCTTATTTATTACAACGCACACACACACACACACTGAAAGGAAAACTAACAGCCATTTTTGCAACAAGTTTTTAAAGCTTGTTTAAAAATAGCTAACATTAAAAAAAACGCATATAAATACAGACGGAAGAAGAGAATCTAACGCTTGCATAATTAGAGTTGGTCCTCCTTTCTTTTTTTGGATGATCTCAAACAGAACATCTGAAGCAAGAGAATCAATTAAAAAGCGAGAAACCGAATATACCAGCAGCAATTCAAACGCAGGGAAATCAATTTTTGAAGGAGACCCCCCTCATTTTCCCCCAGTTCCTCCCTCTCTTTCTCTCTATTTCACTCTCTTGACTGTGGAAGACAAGTCGTCAGGACAGAGAAGGGTGGGTTGAGTTGAGTTGTCGCGTCCATGGGGAATGCTTAAAATGCTGATTCACTGCCTCCACTTTAATTCAATCGGCCGTTCGGTGCCCGGTATACGCCACAAATGTGCTTAGCATAAATTAAGAGCTTTAAGTGCCAATTTCAGTAAATGGGGGAAATTCGTGTTCAGCCAATGAAGTGTTGTGGGTCTTTGGCGACAGATTTTGGCGTTCAACACACGAATTTACTCCTCTTGCATACTTCTGTCCCCCAGCAACGCACATCGAAAAGAAGAAAAAATAAATAGGATCTAATTTTCTAAATGCAGAGTCGGTTACTGTGCAACACAATCGTTTGTCAATCGCACTTACATTAGTGTTCATGGCCTTAGCCGTCTATGTGGATTCAGGGAATGATGCTTCTCCCTTTACTATTATCTGAAGCTATGAGCAGTGATTAAAATAAAACAAGAAGTATTCTGTTGTCTAATTTGATTCAACTTGTTCGTTTTGTTTTGTCTTGGAAATCCTTTCTCTGTGCTGTGCTCATCCAGTACACGAACACGTGGTGTACTGGCTAAGGCATCATTCTGTCACACTTTGGGTCAGGGAAAACTCCTCCTCCCCGATTTGTCGGGGAACAGCAGTCAGAGGTTAGGTTAGAACTTTTCTTACACAGCTGCTTCTTAACGACTCCCTAGCTACTTTTTAAAGTGGTTTCAACCCGCTTATCCAGTCACAAGAACACCCTTTAACGCCTCTCCTTAAAGGTCAACGCTCATGTGGGTCCGTTGTCATACGCTAGAATGACAATTCAATGTTTTCTTCAGTATCTTCTTGGTTGATTGTGGAGAAAAGTCTCCACATTGTGTTTGGGGTATGGTTTTGTAGTTTCACGAGTTAACTTTTGTGGTGAATTCCGACTGATCATTCAATCCCATAAATATTTCGATCCAGGAATATCCCCCCCCCCCTTTTACAATAGCCTGCACCTGCAAATTGATCATTCAAAAATTCCCCCCATCCCCGTATGAAAACAGACTCTAACAGCTGGATTCTCCTTCTCCGCTCGTCGTTAATTTTTCGCAGTCGTTAACTTTGCCCCGCTTTGAGGCGGAGTTTCAAGGAGGAGCGTCAAGGGGTTCATGTGATTGGCTAAAAGACCTCCCGTTTCCCTCCGGAGTTGTTATCGCAGTCGGTAACCAAACAACTGGTTCTGCCCAGTTGGTAGCTAACAACCGCCGATTTCGTGAACCACCGGCGGAGAATTCCACCCTATGAGCGTTGACTTTTAGGCAGGGTAAGGTGAACGATTTAGCTTTTCCGCCGGTTCGGTGAGGAGAATTGTTTGTGATGTCCTTGTTAGGGATTATTACGACAAACCCATTGAATGCCTCTTCATAAATGATCATCACTTTCGCGACTCCTCCCCCCCTCTCTTTCCCCCTTCCAGCCAAGGTTTGATATGCTTGTGGCAGCGCCAATGGCGGCAAAAAAATCTTAGCATTGTATAACATGAACTTTTTGCCTCGCTGTGATGGCCACCGTTCCTCTTCTGGAACCACTGAGCCGCAGCGGGAGATTCAAAAATCCCATCCTGAAAGCAATGATGGCTTCATATCGCAAATCTTGTCTTCACGAAGGAAGAAAGCGTACAGGTTAACACTTGTTTAACCCTTTAACGCGCAGTGTTCCCGCTCTGGGAATACCAAACTCTGACGTTTTGACTGTTGCCAGTCACGAAGAATAGATTTGACTTCTATGAAAATAGTTGCGGGTGACATAGCTCCACGAGAATCCTTTACTTTTTAGCCCGTCCTTTCCCGTCAAAAAATGGTCACGATTCTTTTTAACAGCACTGACATCTGCGGAAAAATGGAAGAATGCGAGAGCATCCGGACAGATTGCCCAATGCTGAAAAAAGGGCAGCCGTTGCCATCGCTCGACTTAACTACCAGCAAGATGGCGGACGATCGAAACGTTTATCGCGTGCCACAGATCTAGTGACCCTTTTTTGACGCAGCTTCTGTGCGGCAAGCCAGCTGTCGTCACTTTTTTGGCATTTTTGTGGAAAGAGTTTAAGGCTTTATTTTCCTAAAACCACAAAGATTATGGTAAATCTATTAGTTTTTAACTTTGATGTAATCCCATGAGAAATTATGCATTTCGGTAAATATAATAAATTTGTGCACAACTGCAAGCGCCATTGTAAGTGATAAATGATTCGATATTCATCAAATGAATCGGTTTTTTATTCTTTATTTTTTCCTTTAGCAAAGGACCATTGTAAGTTTTAGAAAATAAAATTTACTTACTTAAAAATACTTAATAATATTTTTTAATGCATTCTCCCTTGCTGTTAGGGATCACAGGGACAGGTATACAACGAGGTAGTTATCCCAAATATGCAATATGTGCATGCGTGTGTATTGTTTTAAGGCAAACCTGTACGAGGTACATCTGCTTACACGGATGCCTTGAGCGGAAGATTTTTTAAAGGGTTCGAGTGCGTATTTACATTACAACTTGAGAAAAATACCCCAAACTCCAGGCTGTTAGATTGTCATCCTAGGCTAGAACCATAGACTTTCACTTTTCCACCAAATTTACAATAAAGTAGGACCCCAAATTCAAGAAATGACGCTGTTGTCTGCAGTAAAAATCTGTTAACTTGTGTGCATGGCACATATATAAGTAGAGGAGAGGAGGGTATTATGGAATAGTCGGGAAATATGGAATACCGAGTTTCCGGCTCTGTGAGTGGCTGCTGTCACGTGGAAATACAATGAACTACTCAAGAAAGATTCCCATGTTACAATGCAGTGAGAGATGATCGTTTATAGTTGTCGTGCCTTTCACTACAGAACAAAGTATGCTTTGTGACTTTCAAGAGTTTTGGCAGATAATTTTTCAAACATTTTTACCTACTAGTTTACACTTTTACCTACTAGTACTACATTTTTACCTACTAGTATAATTGGTAGAAGGTGTCGATCTGTTCTGACACAAACGGATTTTTTGCTTCATATATCAGAATTTTTTTAAAATATAGCAATCCAGTTACTTCAAGTCATACGCGTGACTTGAACATTGATGAAGCGCATAATACACTCTAAAAGAATTTTAGTTTGTTGTACTGTGGTTGATTTTTAGCCGACAGTGTTTCGTCCATCAGTTTAAAGGTTCATTTTCCTAGATGGCGTGTCGGATATTATGGAATACTAGGTAATATTGTAATGAATTTCATTCCATCCACTAAAGAACCGAAAAACAAAGAAGCAGAATTTATCGTCTCGATACATTCAGCTTCCAGAAACGGAAGGACAACATTGGAAAATTCTCCGAAGATGAACTTCACCTCTGTGGACTCGCCTTGATTGTACCAGAGCAGAAAGATTGTCTGCTACTTGTGCAAACAGACTCGAAGCAGAAATGATTTGAACATAATTCTTAAGATATGGTTTTATGGTTAAAAATAGCTATGTTTCATGAAGTATAATTAGTTTTTTAAAGGTTAGCACCTATTCTATATTACTCGACTATTAGTAGTAAGGAAATAATAAGAGTTCACCTCATACGCAGCCATACAAGTGCGTTCCCTGGGCTGAGCGGGGAAGGGGGGCGCGGTCGGAACGGATGTGGAGAGCGGATGTTCGAAGGATTGATAAGAATTTTTTTCCTTTTTTTCAAATAAGGGGACTTGTAATTTTTTCAGACTTTGACACATTTTTCCAATAAGGGACTTGTAATTTTTTCAGATTTGAACGCGCAACCTACAAAAGAATTCATAGGCTAATGATTGTTGGCTTAAACCATTAGGTTGAGAATCCTTCATGTATAAAATTGTAGGTGTATTGTGCTATACTTTAGTTTTGAAAATGAATTGGGACTTTGATTAATTTTCCGAAGTTTATTTTTTTATTTATTTAGTTTTCTTTACCATTTAGTAATAGAACCAATGCAAATTGAATAAATGTTGCTTAATACATACTTCTAATGTTTAGCTAATTTTTGTATACCGTTTAAGATTATAGCATATATTTAATAAGTAACAGTTTACTAGAATATTAAAGTAGGGTTTAGGATACCCATACATTTTCTACAAATTTCTTGTACTGTTAGGGAAGTGAGAAAATTATACCATAGAACGATTTTAGTACCTATAGATTTTACAAATAATGATTTAGATAGTGTATGAACTTTTTTATCTAAACATTTTTTTTTCTTAAGAGATTTTTACCCAAGTTTTAATTTTAAGTTAAATAATGTTACAACAAATATTTTTTTAATCAAGAGTTAATTTATTTTTTAACCAAGTTTTAATTTTAAGTTAAATAATTTTACAACAAATATTTTTTAATCAAGAGTTAATTTATTTTTATTTATTTTTTTAACCAAGTATTAATTTTAAGTTAAATAATTTTACAACAAATATTTTTCTAAATTTATTTTTTAACCAAGTTTTAATTTTAAGTTAATAATTAATTTTACAACAAATATTTTTTTACCAAGTTTTAATTTTAAGTTAATAATTAATTTTACAACAAATACTTATTTAATCAAATGTTTTTAATTTATCAAGAAAAAAAATTTTAATCAAGAGTTTTAATTTTTTGTATACCGTATTTTTGTTAAGCAGCCGTTTAACATTAAAGTAGGATTTAGGATACCCATACATTTTCTACAAATTTAATCTACTGTTAGGCAAGTGAGAAAATTATACCATAGAAAGATTTTTACAAATAATGATATAGTCTTATATTCTATTGCGAGAAAATCACTTTAACCATATATCCCCCCAAACTCAAGTTTTTGTATACGAAATGTATGAATACTCAAAGTATTTATCCGTGAATACGCGTTAGAACCCCTTAGAAAGTCCTCCTACCAAGGCATCCCTCATCCTAGGCAGATACCCCGCGTGCAGGTTTGCCTTAAAGCACAAACAAACAAACAAAGTATTTATTTAAACATTTTTTCTTACCAACACATTTTTGATAAATTTTAGGCAGCGATTATACTAGTTTATATTTTCTATAGATCAATTAGAGAAAAAATTCCATTTTTAGTAATCCTACAAAATATTTTTTTTACTGTATATCCCAAGTAGGGTAACTTGATTTATAGAATTTCAATACGATACGAGTTAGATTGTTTATGTGCAACACTAATTTCAGTTTGACTATGAAAGCATAATTTTATACATGTATCAACCTTTTGAGGGGTCTTTTATTGATGCACTTAGCATATTTTATAGAAAGGTGAGTTTAACTAGCACAAACTTTTAGACTAGATAGTACTATTGTTAGAAAGTTGAACTATTGGAAATAAAAATTGAAGATTTGTTTTAGTATATTGCATGCACAGTTTTATACCGCATGTACATAAAATATCTTTCAATACTTAGATAAAATGTCAGTTTAAATCGCAAAGAGTTATCATTACTTGAACTAAAAAAATACAAGGTTTTTACTTACTTGAAGCCACGTCTTGCTAAATTTTCTTTACATAGGCGTAATCTGAGGGGTCAAGGGGGGCCAATTGCCCCTGCAGTTGTAAAAATTGCCCCCCCTAGTCTAAAAAGTCAGGGGCAAAGTTAAGATTTTGAACACAGATCATGCATTTATAACCCAAATATACTATCAGATTCTTAAAAAAAAAACAAAAAAAAAAAAAAACTTTTCCCCCTGCAAGATTCAACAAAAGAATAGAATCACAGAAGCTTTTCAACCCAACGGGAACAATTGCAGATTCTACAAAATGGCCAAAGTAGACAATTTCTCAGGAACACAAAAATCAAGGGACAGCGATTTTAAACTTGTCTGAAATCAATTGTTCAGCGTTAGAAAAAAAGACCTGTTGCTGTAAATAGTGGCCCAAAAGAGATAATTTTCACAGGCAATGCCGCAATTAGAGTTTATGTCACCTGGGGCAACCCATAATTAGTGTCGTGTGCCCCCTCACATGGAGCCGTGCCCCATCCCAAGAAATTATAACTGATTTTGGCATTCCTTTTAGAATGTCTCCCGGTGCTTGTCCCCGCTTACCTGCCACAGGTTGGGGCCAGTTTCTCATTTATATTTTAGTGAACCTAATTTTGGTGTTTGAAGGTCAGTAGCAGAGAAAAAATACACTTTTATGATCGTGCCCAATTTACTTGACTTGACAGATGACTAATTGCGAATTCAAATGCGACGCAGTTTAAGAGAACAAAAAACGGTCTGCGATTTTATGATTTATATCTGCTGCCAGGGGGGCAACTAGGGGCACGTGCCCCAAACTTGGTAGGGGGCTCCAAAATAAGTTATGGTTCCATGGGAGGAGGCCGTTCTAGTTGGTTCTTCGTGAGAGACGTAAACTCTAGTTGCAGTACTATCTAAGTCAGTATTTCGATACCTTTAACCCTTTTACATTTTCATGCATTAGAAAAATATAGCGACAAATCACCTCAATACTTCCTACTAACAGCGTTGCTCCCGAGCAATACGGAGAAGCAACGTTCGACACAGAAGGGGGACCTTCACAGATTTTGTTTATAACGATCTGCAGATGTGCATGTAATTCTATTTTCTAGCATTTCAAAAAATTCGTTTAAAAGTCTAGCTAAGATAATATCTCAGAATATTAGTTTTCTTTAGTACATAGTATATGTACATTCACCTAATTTATATACCCCCCCCCTTTTTTTTCGTGAAAACGTCTTCAACTTAAAAACTTACATACCCGGACAGCACATAAGCTTAAATCAAGCTTGACATTTCTTTGAATTTGACGTATTAATACAAGCTTGACAATTCAATTCATTTTAAGCTTGCATCAAGCTTGGAGAAGTCATTTGAATTGTCAAGCTTGAATACAACTTGATTAGTGGATTTGGAAAGCCACATCCACATAAAAAATAATTTATCATCAGTCATAAATGTACTTGACCATAGAATTAAAAAAAAAAAAAAGATTCTATATTTCCAAATATTGAAATTCTTCAAAATAAAATACAAATATACTACAAAATTGATTTCAAAATCAGTTGTTTGTCTCGATTTTGGCCAATATTGCCCAACATGAGTGTTGCGATATTGAAAGTTTTAAAACGTGTGCTGCTTTTAAGTTTATATTATGCTTATTTCTATATTAGTAGAGTCTATAAATCACACATAAAATTATTTTAATTTCGATTCATCCCATGGAAAAATAAAAGAAACAAATCGGCATCGGCTACTGGGGCGGCATCGGCGCGAAAAATAAAAGAAACAAATCGGCATCGGCGCGGCTACTCGCGCACGCATTCTTTTTCACTTCTTCTATACATTTTTCACTCAGCGTAAATACGTGTTAAGACCCCTTAGGAAGACCCCCACGAAGGGCATCCGACCCATCGGCCTAGAGCCCACACGTAGCTAATCGGCCATAATCTCACAAACACAAACAAATCTATACTTTTTTCCTTCTTGATATTACCTTGTTATGTGATGTGCCTGTTTCTTCCGTTCTAATAAAATGTTATGTTGAAATCCCACGCTTACTATGTTTGTGCCGTAAGTCTGCTAACATTTCTAAAAGGTTATGGACACCAGTTTAGTACAGATGGATTAATTTATTTATATGCTGATTTTTAACGTTCGTTTCATTCATCCTCAAAATGGCGACTGGAACGTGGCGAATTGAAACGCTGAACAAAGATAATTACGAAACATGGAAAATTCAAATGAAAGCACTTTTAATAAAGAGTGATGCCTGGATTTATGCATCAGGTTCAAAGCCTAAACCTGAAGTTTTGGAAAATGACGAAAAATCGCAAGAAGTGTTCGATACGCGGATCCAAATGGACGAAAAAGCAAAAGCAGATATAATTCTATGTATATCGCCATCTGCACTCAAAGAAATAAAAAATTGTGACACTTCATCAGATGTCTGGAAAAAACTGCCAAAGTCTATCAGTCGAAAGGACCTGCTCGTAAAGCTGCATTAATGAAATCTTTAATTCAATATAAGATACCCGACTCGTCTAATGGAATTCACGACCATTTGAGAAAATTCTTCAACATAGTGGACAGACTTTCAGACATGGATATAAAAATAGACGACGATGTGCTGATTGTAATGCTGATATATAGCCTCTCTACTACTTACGACAATTTCCGATGTGCTATGGAATCAAGAGCTGAGCTACCGAAGCCAGAAATACTCAGAATCAAATGCTAGGCTGTAAGAATGACAGACAAGCGGAAGACTCAGGTGCTTTCGTAGCTGCTCCTAGAAAACCTGCGTCTAAAAATAAAAATTATGGAAAATACACGGGCCAGCTGACTCATGAAATTAAGGATGCATCAAGAATAACTTGTAAAAGGTGTAAACGCATCGGGCACTGGGCTAGAGAATGTGAAAGTGGAAAAAAGAATAACTTTAAACATAAGCCTAACAGTCTGGGATTCTTATCCACTCTGGATGACTTGCCAATAGGGTTACCAGGCAAAATACAGCAACCCTACTCGCCTAAAGCTCTCTCAACAATATCCATTAACGAAAAGCAAAATTTTTGGTGTATTAAGATAGATACTAAAAATTATATAAGTTACTTCAATTATCATCGACCCACGTTTGCAATTGCAGGGAAAGATCTGGAAACCCTCCTACTTCCAGTCGATGAAATAAATGTAAAGGAAGACTAAAAGAAAAACGGGTGAGAGATAAAATGATAGTCAATTAATATTCTTTTAATATGCCAATAATGAAACTAAAATATTAGGGGGGGGCTCAGGGGGGTCTCCCCTGACGAGGCCCGAAGACCGAATTTATAGTTTATATATATATATATATATATAAAATGTATGTATCTATGTATGTGTGTGTGTGTACGGACACACATCATATGGACTTCCTTTAAAATGACTTTTGCCCCCCCCCCCATTTTCGAAGCCCAAGTTACGCCCATGCTTCTTTACTGTAAAGTACTTCTTACGGTAAAAAAACCCGGTGAATTTCTTGACGGATGCAAAGCAAGCTAGCAGATCAGGAAAATAGAGTAATGATTTAAAATACATTAGCTCTACTCCCCCTCTCAGCTACCTATTTCAGGGCATCATCTTGATTAATTTTTATCCTCATATGCTGAAAATAGACATAACATTTAGAAGCTAAATACTAATAAAATAACACATTTGAAGATGTTAAACGCTTTAAAAGTATTTTTTTTTTTCTTATAACAATATATCAGATTCACAATGCTATTTTATGTAGGATAAAATTAGTTAGCAAGCGAAAATTTAATCTTAGTTAGAATTTACTGAAATACAGATACCATGCATGCCTTATTTTCTATTAGGAGAAAGCCCTCAAACCCCAGTTTTCGTATACAAACTGCTTAAAGTACTTCTACCAATAATGCCTGTGAAAACCTGTTAATAAATTAAACTGATTACTCTAAAAGATAGCTAATCACAACACATATCAGAAAAAATATAAGCAATTATAATACCTGAAAAATACCGGACAACACTCTTGTTGCATTCGGACAAAACATCTGTTTGCACGGCTAAAGAATTCTTAGGTATCCGTTGCAGGAGAACTTACCTACGCCCAACCTACAAACTCTACAAATTTAACGGCAACTGGTTTTCTCTTATCAGGTATCACAGATCAGATAAGAGATAAGGAAGTGACATGCGCAGAAGACACCTGATAGTGACGTGTGCAAATCTGTGATGATTCAATATCCGGTAGGTTTGTTGGCAGGATGTGCTATTTACATTGAGTGGCAACTCTCTGTAACAGGCTAAGACAACTTAGATGATGCAATATCTACTGGGTTGTGAAAGTTTTAAGGTAGAGGGCGCTTGGGTAATCACGTGATTTTTTAAAGAACCAGTAAAGACATTTTAGTTAGATAAAGTGGTCAGGTGTGTGTTGCGAGATTCCCTTTGCACTGTGTGCGCCTATACTTAAGACGTGTGTTTTAATTGATTTTTCGCAGAGTTTCAAAAATGTGTTTGCTTGAATACACTCCTGAGTTTTATACTCAAAGTGATGCTGATGTGTTGCTGCAAGAAATAATACAATTGCCTTTAGATGTAAAGCCTCTGCAAAGTATTGAAAAGGAAATTTCCCCCCGAGTTTTATACTGAAAGTGATGTTGATGTGCTACAGCAAGAATTGTTTCAATTACCCCTGCAAAGTAGTGAAAAGAAAATTTCCTCAACCCGTAAAGTAATTACATTTGCTGATGAAGGAATCAATTACAGTTTACCTGGAGCAACAGTCTCTGTTTACTCTTGGATACCCATTTTGCAAAAAATACGTGAAGATCTACAGAAAGTGACAAATTATGAATTTAATATGGTACAAGTGAACTTTGGCTCTGAAGAACAACCTAAAATTGAAGACGGCAACTACGAAGATTTTAATCTGGACCTATCATCAGGTGTATGCATTCTAAGTTTTGGATCTAAACGAACTTTGGATTTTAAACCAGCGAACTGTGAAACCACTACCATTAAATTAGAACATGGTTCAATGTGTAAGATATATCCCCCAACCAACAAACTTTTAACACATGGTATTCCTTCTGAACCTTATGTGACAGACCCGCACATTAACCTAACATTTGCCAAAATGTACATTTATGAGCCTTCCCCGAAAAGGGCAAAGTTGGACAATTGGACAGATAATCTTTACCACAGCTTATATGCTTCTGTAAATAGTACATGACACTTGGAAAGACTTATCTACGTTTCACTTCACGATGAAAGAACTGACTTGAAGATTCATATTAGACAATTTATTCAGAGCACCCAATTAGACTATATACCAACCGGTCAGGGAGTCGTGATGAACCCTTCCACATGGATCGAATTTATTGTAAAACTATTAGATTTTAATATATGTCATAACAATAGCTCTTTTATTTGTAATAATCAATTATCTGTATTTAATGATGATGGAAAATGCATCTTACAACAAATTTATAAAACCGGAGATTCATTTACGTTAAATCCAATTTCCTTGATACTTTTAAATGACCAAGTATTAAAACTTTGTGAAATAAGAAATGAAATATTGGAGTGTATTCTAAAAACGCTATATACGACGACCCTACCTCATTTAATTTTAAAATTAAAGCCGCAAAAATGTAACCGTGAACCCCATTGTAATTATGATGAGGCGAAACACCAATTAATGGATATAGTACATTAGGAAATTTTTAAAAACATAGGCCGGGTTCAGGATCATTCTTCGCAAAGGATACATGCCTGTTCGAATAGAACACATATTGATGAGCGAGAGGGTCTTATAAGTAGTAAAGCATGGTTTACGGTTGACATGCCATATATTGCAAGAGAGATATGCGAGAACAAATGCACTTGTCATTATGACGGAGAATTTTTTTCACACATTTTCATTGAAGACTATATGAAGTATCTTCAAAATGAGCTATTTAATACATTTTTTCAACCGTTTTCATATTTTGCTAATTCCAAGGATGACAAAACATGTGTAATTGTGTGATGTTATTGGTGTATAACTAGTATTGCGATTGTAAAAAATATATTAAAACCATTGTGATTATGTAGAAAAGGTATGCTTGCTTCTACAACAGTAAGATTTTACTGACTTATGCATGCTTAGTTATAGAATACTCATTAAAAAGTTATTATTTTCTTAATTGTGTAAATAGTTTGTGTAATTTAAAATATATTTTTGTAAATAAAACAGTTTATATATGCAACACTTTTCTGTGTTTTCTTCATGTGTATGTGTGTGTGTTGATTACTTGCAAAATAAAAATCTATGAAATAAAAAGTGATAAAGTTAGCATATTTGGTCACGATTTAAGGTTCTCGTTTTATACTTATCTTTTATACACTACAAGGTAGAAAGTTAGAAATTTAACAAAATTTATTGAAGCATGTACTATGGAAACATTAATCTAACTACACAGAAATAAAATGTTCTGATTAAAATCATAAACTTAAGTGTGATAGGTAAAACTGCGTTACCTGAGAATTCACAAAGTACTAATTTTTTATAAAATGAACTTAGCTAAAAAAGTTTGTGTGCATAATTTTATAACTCAATCGATTTTACAGGTTTTTCAAAAACAGTTAAGTAAGATAAAGAAACTTAGTATTTTTAAATAAAGATTTTTTGAAGTGTTTTTTAATGTAAAGATCTTACCACATTTTACTTGAAGTAACAGAATATTTTAAATCAGACACTATGTTTTTAAAACATCAGAGTATTAACTTAGCATATTTTTGTAATTTTTATTAAGTAATGGGCTTGAATATTTTTATAAGAAATATCAACAAAGTGCACATGTTACACATTTTACTGATTAAGATGGTTATGCTTACAAATTTTAAATAAATATGCTCTTATTTTTATACATGTTACTTGTTCAAACACTAAGTATACTTTTGATTTGCATACGTTTATGAGTTCTCATAAGTTATGAAATTATTTCTCGAAAGGAACTTAGCTATTAGAACTTTGTAAATTTTGTAGAAGTAGTATGCTTAACATGTTTTTGATAAAATGGATTTAAATTTGGTATAGAAATAATCCGTTATTTTAGCATAGATGTATAAGCTTATCTTTATGTAAACCTTAACTAATTAAAAGTAATATAATTTATGTCTATACAAAGTGACGGACTTAGACTATTTTTCGGAATTATCAAGTAAAGGATTTTACAAAATACTTAGTAAACTGCGTTAATAGATTGTAAGTTGTAATTTTTTTCTGTTAGAAGTTTTGCACATTGGTATATTTTATGTTCTGATAAGTCGTTGAATATGTTCTTTAAATAAACTAACAGATCTGTACTTTGAAAATTTTATTGAAGTTTTGAACTTTGGTATTTTTCGAATGTTACGAACTTGATACATTTTTTCTGAAGTGCTAGATATGTGAAATTGTCTTTTTAGAAACATTGAATTATTCAACTTAGCACATTTCAGTTACTCTTTCGAGATAACGGACTTAGAATTTTTTACAAATAGCAAGCTAGTAACTTGCTAAACATGCTTGCAAATATTTTAAATACCGTTCTTAAAAAGTAACAAAGTTGTAACTACTAAAAAGAAATAAGCAAATTAATATATTATTTAAAAATATTTGCAAGCATGTTTAGCAAGTTACTAGCTTGCTATTTGTAAAAAATTCTAAGTCCGTTAACTTAAAAGAGTAACTGAAATATACTAAGTTGAATAATTCAATGTTTCTAAAAAGACAATTTCACATATTTCACACTTCAGAAAAAATGTATCAAGTTCGTAACATTCGAAAAATACCAATGTTCAACACTTCAATAAAATTTTCAAAGTACAGATCTGTTAGTTTATTTAAAGAACATATTCAACGACTTATCAGAACATAAAATATACCAATGTGCAAAACTTCTAAAAAAAAAAAAAATTACAACTTACAATCTATTAACGCAGTTTACTAAGTATTTTGTAAAATCCTTTACTTGACAATTCCGAAAAATAGTCTAAGTCCCTCAATTTGTATAGACATAAATTATATTACTTTTAATTAGTTAAGGTTTACATAAAGATAAGTTTATACATCTATGCTAAAATAGCTGATCATTTCTGTACCACATTTAAATCTATTTTATCAAAAACATGTTAAGCATACTACTTCTACGAAATTTACAAAGTTCTAATAGCTAAGTTCCTTTCGAGAAATAATTTCATAACTTATGAGAACTCATAAACGTATGCAAATCAAAAGTATACTTAGTTTGAACAAGTAACATGTATAAAAATAAGAGCATATTTATTTAAAATTTGTAAGCATAACCATCTTAATCAGTAAAATGTGTAACATGTGCACTTAGTTGATATTTCTTATAAAAATATTCAAGCCCATTACTTAATAAAAATTACAAAAATATGCTAAGTTAATACTCTGATGTTTTAAAAACATAGTTTCTGATATAAAATATTCTGTTACTTCAAGAAAATGTGGTAAGATCTTTACATTAAAGAACACTTCAAAAAATCTTTATTTAAAAATACTAAGTTTCTTTATCTTACTTAACTGTTTTTGAAAAACCTGTAAAATCGATTGAGTTATAAAATTATGCAGACAAACTTTTTTAGCTAAGTTCATTTTATAAAAAATTAGTACTTTGTGAATTCTCAGGTAACGCAGTTTTACCTATCACTCTTAAGTTTATGATTTTAATCAGAACATTTTATTTCTGTGTAGTTAGATTAATGTTTCCATAGTACATGCTTCAATAAATTTTGTTAAATTTCTAACTTTCTACCTTGTAGTGTATAAAAGATAAGTATAAAAAGAGAACCTTAAATCGTGACCAAATATGCTAACTTTATCACTTTTTATTTCATAGATTTTTATTTTGCAAGTAATCAACACACACACATACACATGAAGAAAACACAGAAAAGTGTTGCATATATAAACTGTTTTATTTACAAAAATATATTTTAAATTACACAAACTATTTACACAATTAAGAAAATAATAACTTTTCAATGAGTATTCTATAACTAAGCATGCATAAGTCAGTAAAATCTTACTGTTGTAGAAGCAAGCATACCTTTTCTACATAATCACAATGGTTTTAATATATTTTTTACAATCGCAATACTAGTTATACACCAATAACATCACACAATTACACATGTTTTGTCATCCTTGGAATTAGCAAAATATGAAAACGGTTGAAAAAATGTATTAAATAGCTCATTTTGAAGATACTTCATATAGTCTTCAATGAAAATGTTTGAAAAAAATTCTCCGTCATAATGACAAGTGCATTTGTTCTCGCATATCTCTTGCAATATATGGCATGTCAACCGTAAACCATGCTTTACTACTTATAAGACCCTCTCGCTCATCAATATGTGTTCTATTCGAACAGGCATGTATCCTTTGCGAAGAATGATCCTGAACCCGGCCTATATTTTTAAAAATTTCCTAATGTACTATATCCATTAATTGGTGTTTCGCCTCATCATAATTACAATGGGGTTCACGGTTACATTTTTGCGGCTTTAATTTTAAAATTAAATGAGGTAGGGTCGTCGTATATAGCGTTTTTAGAATACACTCCAATATTTCATTTCTTATTTCACAAAGTTTTAATACTTGGTCATTTAAAAGTATCAAGGAAATTGGATTTAACGTAAATGAATCTCCGGTTTTATAAATTTGTTGTAAGATGCATTTTCCATCATCATTAAATACATATAATTGATTATTACAAATAAAAGAGCTATTGTTATGACATATATTAAAATCTAATAGTTTTACAATAAATTCGATCCATGTGGAAGGGTTCATCACGACTCCCTGACCGGTTGGTATATAGTCTAATTGGGCGCTCTGAATAAATTGTCTAATATGAATCTTCAAGTCAGTTCTTTCATCGTGAAGTGAAACGTAGATAAGTCTTTCCAAGTGTCATGTACTATTTACAGAAGCATATAAGCTGTGGTAAAGATTATCTGTCCAATTGTCCAACTTTGCCCTTTTCGGGGAAGGCTCATAAATGTACATTTTGGCAAATGTTAGGTTAATGTGCGGGTCTGTCACATAAGGTTCAGAAGGAATACCATGTGTTAAAAGTTTGTTGGTTGGGGGATATATCTTACACATTGAACCATGTTCTAATTTAATGGTAGTGGTTTCACAGTTCGGTGGTTTAAAATCCAAAGTTCGTTTAGATCCAAAACTTAGAATGCATACACCTGATGATAGGTCCAGATTAAATTCAAGAGTGTATTCAAGCAAACACATTTTTGAAACTCTGCGAAAAATCAATTAAAACACACGTCTTAAGTATAGGCCCACACAGTGCAAAGGGAGTCTCGCAACACACACCTGACCACTTTATCTAACTAAAATGTCTTTACTGGTTCTTTAAAAAATCACGTGATTACCCAAGCGCCCTCTACCTTAAAACTTTCACAACCCAGTAGATATTGCATCATCTAAGTTGTCTTAGCCTGTTACAGAGAGTTGCCACTCAATGTAAATAGCACATCCTGCCAACAAACCTACCGGATATTGAATCATCACAGATTAGCACACGTCACTATCAGGTGTCTTCTGCGCATGTCACTTCCTTATCTCTTATCTGATCTGTGATACCTGATAAGAGAAAACCAGTTGCCGTTAAATTTGTAGAGTTTGTAGGTTGGGCGTAGGTAAGTTCTCCTGCAACAGATACCTAAGAATTCTTTAGCCGTGCAAACAGATGTTTTGTCCGCATGCAACAAGAGTGTTGTCCGGTATTTTTCAGGTATTATAATTGCTTATATTTTTTCTGATATGTGTTGTGATTAGCTATCTTTTAGAGTAATCAGTTTAATTTATTAACAGGTTTTCATTAATAATTTCAGTTTATGACTTTATTAAATACATATTTTAGTTTATTATTGTAAAAATTGCATTGTTTGCAAATACATTGTTTTAGTTTATGAATTTATTAAAAGGATATCTTTGTAAAATTTAAGTACATAAGAAAACTGAGTGTAAAAATTTTGATATGTTTAATTTATTAGCAAATTTTCATTAATAATTTTAGTTAATGACTTTATTAAATAAAAATTTTAGTTTATTATTGTAAATATTGTTTTAAACAATAATTTTAGTTTATGAATTTATTAAAAGGATGTCTATGTAAAATTTAAGTATATAAAAAAAATTGAGTGCCTTTCATCGCAAGTAAAGAATCTTAACCCCGTTTTTCATATTAGAATAATCATAATGTATTTAATGCGTGTTCAATAGATATCCTATACAAAATTCCAATGCATTTGTTAAAATTAGATCCTGTTTTTTAATAGTAAATACCTATTTTATACGTGAATACTCATTCATCTGCAATGCCTGTAATTTATTACTGTTATTTATCAAAACTTAACAAAAATAATTTGCTTTGGTATAATGATCTTTGCTAATTGTTTCACAGAAATTAATTTAATGATTCATTATTTTCATAAACTACATAAAATTTATTAATCGTTGCAGCTTAACTTTGATATTTTAATTTAGGATATAATGTCGATCAGAAGAATAATCATAATGTATTTAATACGTGTTCAATAGATATCCTATACAAAGTTCCAATGCGTTTGTAAGAATTAGATCATGTTTTTAAGTAGTGAACATCTTAATCCATAAGTCCCCATTTTTGAACGTAGAATGAAACACGTGTCCCCAATTGCATACCCCTAACAGCCTCCATGAGTTTATCTTATCGGCAAACTGGCCTACTGTTATTTAACCGGCTCTGTAGAGCCTCAAGGCACTTTCTTATCTCAATTTCTGTTATCAGCAATTAGTTTGCAATATGGCGTGCACGTGCTTTACTTATGCTGTGGATATATTTGTGAATTATTTAAGTATTTTTATTATTATTATTATTTCGCGTGTACAAGTACAGGGTAAGTGTAATATTTTCTATTATTTTAGTTACATATAAGTTGATACCGTAATTCTAATTGAAAATAATTATGTGGTTCTTATAGTTTGGTAATTATATTTTCCACTTTTGATGTGTTGTAGTTTTAAGTATGATTTTATGTTGTAATTTTAAGTATGATTTTTTTGGTTACTGTTAAAAGATTTTTGCATGTTTTTCTGTATTTTGGTGTTTTGCAAAATTTTAAGTGGGTAATCCAGTGTAATTAATAGCAATAGGCATTATCGGTAGAAGTACTTTAAGCAGTTTGTATACGAAAACTGGGGTTTGAGGGCTTTCTCCTAATAGAAAATAAGGCGTGCATGGTATCCGTATTTCAGTAAATTCTAACTAAGATTAAATTTTCGCTTGCTAACTAATTTTATCCTACATAAAATAGCATTGTGTATCTGATAAATTGTTATAAGAAAAAAAATTACTTTTAAAGCGTTTAATATCTTCAAATGTGTTATTTTATTAGTATTTAGTTTCTAAATGTTATGTCTATTTTCAGCATATGAGGATAAAAATTAATCAAGATGATGCCCTGAAATAGGTAGCTGAGAGGGGGAGTAGAGCTAATGTATTTTAAATCATTACTCTATTTTCCTGATCTGCTAGCTTGCTTTGCATCCGACAAGAAATTTACCGGGTTTTTTTACCGTAAGAAGTACTTTACAGTAAAGAAGATTTAGCAAGACGTGGCTTCAAGTAAGTAAAAACCTTGTATTTTTTTAGTTCAAGTATGATAACTCTTTGCGATTTAAACTGACATTTTATCTAAGTATTGAAAGATATTTTATGTACATGCGCTATAAAACTGTGCATGCAATATACTAAAACAAATCTTCAATTTTTATTTCCAATAGTTCAACTTTCTAACAATAGTACTATCTAGTTTAAAAGTTTGTGCTAGTTAAACTCACCTTTCTATAAAATATGCTAAGTGCATCAATAAAAGACCCCTCAAAAGGTTGATACATAAATTATGCTTTCATAATGTATAAAATTTTATGTATAAAATTATGCTTTCATAGTCAAACTGAAATTAGTGTTGCACATAAACAATCTAACTCGTATCGTATTGAAATTCTATAAATCAAGTTACCCTACTTGGGATATACAGTAAAAAAAATATTTTGTAGGATTACTAAAAATGGAATTTTTTCTCTAATTGATCTATAGAAAATATAAACTAGTATAATCGCTGCCTAAAATTTATCAAAAATGTGTTGGTAAGAAAAAATGTTTAAATAAATACTTTGTTTGTTTGTTTGTGCTTTAAGGCAAACCTGCACGCTGGGTATCTGCCTATGATGAGGGATGCCTTGGTAGAAGGACTTTCTAAGGGTTCTAACGCGTATTCACGGATAAATACTTTGAGTATTCATACATTTCGTATACAAAAACTTGAGTTTGGGGGGATATATGGTTAAACTGATTTTCTCGCAATAGAATATGACTATATCATTATTTGTAAAAATCTTTCTATGGTATAATTTTCTCACTTGCCTAACAGTAGATTAAATTTGTAGAAAATGTATGGGTATCCTAAATCCTACTTTAATGTTAAACGGCTACTTAACAAAAATACGGTATACAAAAAATTAAAACTCTTGATTAAAATTTTTTTTCTTGATAAATTAAAAACATTTGATTAAATAAGTATTTGTTGTAAAATTAATTATTAACTTAAAATTAAAACTTGGCAAAAAAATATTTGTTGTAAAATTAATTATTAACTTAAAATTAAAACTTGGTTAAAAAATAAATTTAGAAAAATATTTGATGTAAAATTATTTAACTTAAAATTAATACTTGGTTAAAAAAATAAATTAACTCTTGATTAAAAAATATTTGTTGTAAAATTATTAAACTTAAAATTAAAACTTGGGTAAAAATCTCTTAAGAAAAAAAATGTTTAGATAAAAAAGTTCATACACTATCTAAATCATTATTTGTAAAATCTATAGGTACTAAAATCGTTCTATGGTATAATTTTCTCACTTCCCTAACAGTACAAGAAATTTGTAGAAAATGTATGGGTATCCTAAACCCTACTTTAATATTCGAGTAAACTGTTACTTATTAAATACTAGCTGAAGTACCCGTCCTCGACGGGTTAGTGAATGAAAACTTCCAAAAAGCAAGTACTTTCGTCAGCATTGTAGGAGTACACAGAATGGATGTAGTATGTTGCCAAAGTAAAGAAAGCGAAGTTATAATTTTCATGTGTTGTTAAAATATTACAGGTTAGAGATTAACTAAGTAATATCATTTCATTCGCTTTAGTCGTAATTATGTGATGCGCGAACGAATATTTACGCATATTGAAATAATTTTCGCAAAATCTCAAAATTTAATCAACATTTTTGAAAAATTTGAAGCCTAGAATTTAAGTTGAGTGACAACCTATCATGTCACCCAAATTCGTTTCATTCCCTGCAGTCTTTATTTCGTGATGCTGGAACAAATTTTCAGCATTTTAAAACGATTTTCGAAAAATCTCAAAATGTAACCAAAATATTTTTAAAATTCAACGCCTATAAATTAAGTTTAGCAACTGCCTATCATATCACTCAATTTCGTAACATTCGTATTAGTCGTTATTACGTGATGTTTGAAGAAATATAAACGTATTCTGAGAGAATTTTCACAAAATCTCAAAATCTAATAAAAATGTTTAAAAAATTGGACTCCTATAGTTTATGTTGAGCAACCATCTATCGTGTGACCAAATTTCATATCATTTGCTTTAGTCGTTATTACGTAATACGGGAACAAAGATTCACTCAGTTTTAAACGATTTTCACAAAATCTCGAAATCTGATGGATTTTTTTTTAATTAGATGCTTATAGTTTAAGGTGAGTGTCCACTTATCATTTCACCAAATATCATTTTTTCACCTTTGCAGTTATTACGTGATGAGCGAACACAAATTTACGCAGTTTGAAAGGATTTTCGCAAAATCTCAAAATCCAATCAAGATTTTTTAAAAATTGGACGCCTATGTTTTAAGTTGAGTGAGTACCCATCATGACACTCAATTTCATATCATTCGCTTCAGTCGTTTTTACGTGATGCTTGAACACAAATTTACGCAGTCTGAAAGGATTTTCACAAAATCTCAAAATCCAATCAGAATTTTTTAAAAATTGAACGCCTATTTTTTAAGTTGAGTGACCACCTATCATGATACCCAATTTCATATCATTCGCTTCAGTCGTTTTTGCGTGATGCTTGAACACAAATTTACGCAGTTTGAAACGATTTTCGCAAAATCTGAAAATCTAATCAAGATTTTTTAAAAATTCGACGCCTATGTTTTAAGTTGAGTGACCACCTATCATGACACCCAATTTCATATCATTCGCTTCAGTCGTTTTTACGTGATGCTTAAACAAAAAAAGCGTCACGGACAGAATGACAGAATGACAGACAGACAAACTTTTTTTTGAGGGTCGCATCGGATTCCCGGGTGCTTGAAACGGATAGAAATCGCAAAATTTTTGAATTCCAAGAAATGTACAGACAAAAGTATAATTTTATTTATATAGATATGCTATAATCTTAAACGGTATACAAAAATTAGCTAAACATTAGAAGTATGTATTAAGCAACATTTATTCAATTTGCATTGGTTCTATTACTAAATGGTAAAGAAAACTAAATAAATAAAAAAATAAACTTCGAAAAATTAAACAAAGTCCCAATTCATTTTCGAAACTAAAGTATAGCACAATACACCTACAATTTTATACCTGAAGGATTCTCAACCTAATGGTTTAAGCCAACAATCATTAGCCTATGAATTCTTTTGTAGCTTGAACGTTCAAATCTGAAAAAAATTACAAGTCCCTTATTTGAAAAATGTGTCAAAGTCTGAAAAAATTACAAGTCCCCTTATTTGAAAAAAAGGAAAAAAATTCTTATCAATTTTTCGAACATCCGCTCCCCACATCCGTTCCGACCACGCCCCCCTTCCCCGCTCAGCCCAGGGAACGCACTTGTATGGCTGCGCACGATTAACATGGCTGCGCATGAGGTGAACTCTTATTTCCTTACTACTACTATTTCATATTAACATACATTTCTAATTTTTCTTAAAAATAAATTTTTCTATAACAACAAAATATAATGTCTTCCTTTACAATTGGCATTTCATTACAATTAGTTATAGTATGTACTCATGGTAACACGTAAAGTTATATTTAGAAATGTAACTGGTATTCCATAATACCCTCCTCTCCTCTTAGTCAATGTACAGCAGCGGGGAAAAAAAAGCGCACTCGTAATTTATTCGGCCGTCGTTCTTTGTACAGAAAAGTTAAATATACCAATCGTTTACGATTGACGTGCACTTTAATTTGCTATATATAAAAATTACAGAAGGGGGTCATCTCCATATTGAAATTCGTACCAACTTTTTTCCCTCCAAAAGCAACCCTTCGATTTCAGTTCAATTTTCAAAAATTTAGCTGATTTTAACCCCGGATACCAATTTTCAATAAATTTTAACTGAAAATGAGTGAGTTCTAAGCTTCCACAATTCCCCTCCCCCGATGTTAAAACATTTTTCCATAGTTTAATTCATATCTCATATAATATTGATAATAAGAAGCTGTCTTTTTTTTTATCGTACTATTAGAACTAAATGACGCAAACATAATTTACTATTAATATAATTTTTAATAAAATATTAATATGAATTATGGATTATTAAATTAACATTCGAAAAATTTATGTATAGCAACCTAGCCAAATTTTGATGGAAATAAATATAAAAAGTGATTTTACATGGCTGTGCAAAATTTCAAGTTTTTAAGTTCAGTAATTTAATTTATATTAAATAAAATGAGTTATTTTCCTGAGTAAAGGGACCATATATAAATTTATTAAGTGACAATTTTTTGAAAATTGCGTAAAATAAAAGTACGTTAGATTTCTCTTGTGCAAATCGCGATATTAAAAAATATCAAATTTTGAAGTATATAAATTAGAGGCTTTTATAGTTAGATGGTGATTCTATAAAGCGTCTATTGTTGCGTACGCTACCATATCCAACCAAATAAAATGTTTTCCATGTATAGAATTAGATGCATTAGATGTAAATCTTCCAACACAACGCCCTATTTCTGCAAAAATAACATCCTCAACATTCCAGGCATGAATTTGATCTTTTTTAATATTGGAAACATCAGGTCTTTGGACTTCCCCATACTTTATCAAACATTCAACAAACATTCAAAATCACATTTTTCTATCTAAATTTTCATCTGATTATAAATTAAAGTACCGACAAAAGTCTAATAAAAATATTGCACACTGCAGACAATATTATTAAATGAAGGCAGTTAAATAACAAACACCTTGATAATATTGGGTCTGCAAAAAAGGAATTGCGTTTTTAAAATGAAATTCAAACAGATAAATTTTCAATCATGAAACCATCCTTCATGTCCGAGTTCGACCGAAGCTGAGCAACTTTCACGCTTGCATAGTCAGAAGGGCAGAGAACAGTTTCTCACCCCTGGCAACATTTCACCTGTGTAAGAGAACCTTCAAATACTCAACGATTTCAAAATTAGAGAGATTTTCAAAATCGTAAGCAGTCGATTTGCATTTTTTTTTTAATCATGTATACGGACCAAGGAAGTATTGGAGTCGCAGTTCATTTGGACCACTAAATGTTTTAATTTCTGCCCCTGATAATCTCATTACACACACACACACAAAATATATATATATATATATTAGACTACAAACTAGATTACAGGGAACAGTATTTTCCCTGTAAATAATATTTATTTTTTTTAACTATCACTTGCGAAATTAATGAAATGCGAAATGTTCAGAACTTACAAATAGCGTTTTTCAATTTGCAGAAAGTCCCTTAAAATCGCATAGAAAAGGAATTCGCAATATCTCCAGAAATTATCCAGGAAATTTCTGAAAATTTATATTTAGAGTAATTTGAAGGTTTTCTTTCTTTTAATAAAGTCAAAATAGAGTATCGCCATTGGGAAAAACGAAGTTTATGCAGAATAAAATAATGAAGACGGCCTCTTATGCAAATTAAACTAATAGTAAATTAAAGAATACGTTATTTACAAACAAATGGTATATATAACTTTGCTGTGCTACGAACGGCGGCCAAATAAAGAGCAAGTGGGCGGAGTTTATCTTTTTTCTCATATGAAACATTTCAATAATCTATAAAAGATAAACTGAATTCAAATAACTCAAAAGATACTCAAAAATCTTGTTTGTAAAAAATAGTTTTAAAATGTATAAGATAATGTGATTTGATTTTGTAAGAAAATGTTCAGATTTCACTTTATTTTAACTCTATGCAGAAAAAAGAATTTTGCAAGCAAGTGCGTGAACACTTGAGGGCTTGGAAAAACAAGCTCCAGCCTTTGTATTGGTTTTTAAAACTTTTTTTTTCATGAGAATTAAAGAGTTTTCAAACATTTTCTTTCACTACCAAGTCATATTAGCTAATATCTTTAGGTCAATTATTACAAACAAGAATTTGCTCTTTAGAATACATTTTACATTTGATCAGACAAATTGATTAAAAAAGTAGATATGTTGTAGTCGGTCATTTGAACGTAAGATACTTTTCTTGACTCTGTTGTTATTTTCACCACAAAAAGAAATAATGCAGTAAATACATCTACACTGCTTACTGTCTAGTGATATTACTTACATTTTTTTATGTTTGCTTTATCAAACAAAAGTTTCGAAGTTAATTTGCCTTTGCGAACTTTAGGCAAATTTATAAGCTTATGGATATTTTAGTTGAGAATAACAGTAATATTATTATCGACATTTTCATACCATCAATTTACTCTCATACATTGAATAATGTTTACGAAATCTACCTTTTCTTAATATGAAAAGAAAGAAAGAAAATGAAGAAAGAAAAAAAGTTTTTCTACATAAAAATGTAAATGAATTGGGAAAAATAAAAGTTTAATAGCACATTCTTTTACATATGACATGAATTGTCTTTTTCTTTTAAGTAACACAAACCTAATTTTTTTTTTTATCTGTTTTACCTTTAGAATTTTAATCTAATTTATAAGTTTATGGATATGTAAATATGCATATACCATGAAAGAATGTGCCAACAGCAGATGTGTACCTATACCATCAAACTCGGATTTCATTTGTCCGAAAACTCACTGTTTACATTTCACTGCGTTATAAGGTTTCAGACAGTAAAACTAGTTTTACAGGGAATAAAATATAGTTTGTGGCACATTTTTTATACAGTATAAAGGATCATTCGAATTCAAGTAATTCAAAGGATAATCAAATTCTAAAAGTTTTTTATAATATACATCTTTGTTACAAATTACCTAAAAATGCAGTAAAGCGTATTACCTAAAACGTAAAACAAATTATCTAAAAACAGTAAAAATGCAAAACTACGTTCTATCGCTTAAGAAGTTATTTTCATTTACAATTTTTTTCCTTTTTGTACAATGTTATAATAACCCGTTTAGAAAAATCTCGTACCAAAATCTTCTTTCAATTATTGTTTTTTTTCTTTCCCATTGCTGCTTGTAAAGTTCAAAGGTTGCTGCAAAATATAGAAACTTTTCGTTATTTTATCGAAGGTGTTGAAAATGTGCCTAGAGATTTTTTTTTAAAAACTGAATTGCAATCAACTAAATGCTACCGATAAAAAAAAATAACTAATAACAGATTTTTTCTGTAAAATCAGTTCTAATGGTTTTTAAGACGAAATTTCTTAGATTTAATTAAGATATTTAAAGTAGTTATGTTATTTTGCTTTATTAACTATTTTTTTAAAAGTGCAAAACAATTAAAACCAAATTTTTTATTATTTCTATACTATTTTAAGAATGCGAAAATTTTCTCTTGAATATCTATACTGAAATTATTTTATTTGTTTTTCAATAATAATAATAATAATAATAATAATTTCTCGCTTAAGATTTCCCGCCTAAGAATTTTCTCTTGAATATCTATACTGAAATTATTTTATTTGTTTTTTAAAAAAAAAGTAATCATAATAATAATAATAATAATAATAATAATTTCTCGTTTAAGATTTCCCGCCTAAGAATTTTTTGCCTTCAATTCCCTAATCGTCTTACGCAGGTTTTACAGCATTATCCAATACGATTTGGTTGTAGAATGCTGCATTTTAACTCTTTAAGCATAAAAATCAGTTTTGCATATAAGTGCGTGAACACTTGAGGTTTGGAAAAAACACGCCATGTCCGTCAATAGGCTTAGTCGGACTCTGGCTCGCCCCATCTCCAGCAGTTTCTACGTAAACAGTTGTTTAGCACACTGAACATTATTTTACTACTAAAATGTTTGAAATTGTGACACGAGACACCTTTACAAGTGCAAGAGCTTCCGCCTCCCTACATGTAGTCTTATGGCGAAGTTTGAATTTCGAAGAATTTCAAGGTGGTGAAACTTTCTATAAGGCCCTAAAATGATAAAAAGGAGCGGTCATGAGGAGGGACGAATGTCATTGGTATCAAGTTTATAAAGGGGGGGGAGAGTGAGGGCTTGAAAATCTCATTCAGGCATTATAAACTTGACGAGAAATTACTTTTTCCTTTGAAAATGATTCATATTGCCTTTTCTTCAGAGGAGAAACCACTTTAGTAAAATCTAAAAGACGTGCATAAGCAGAAAAAGCCTCTGTTCAGTGACTGAAACATTTTCCTTAGTGAAAAATTTTGTCCCCTTTTAGAGTGTCCGAAAACAATTCCGTTGTATATCTAATAAATGTATCTTATAAATGTTTAAGCTCCCAGACATTGTTTCAAATAGATTTGTTTTTTAATCTTGTAGTTTTCTTATTTGAGCTTATATATACCCCTGAATCGATAAAGTGAGCAAGGGAGAGGGGGCTTTCCTCAACCCCTAAGTAGGCCTCATATATGAAACATGAATCGAGTCGTCTTGAGGAACAGCGAATAATGGTCAAATTCAAAATATATCTTTACGAGTGGTCGAGAAGCTTGAGTACCGAAAAGTAAATTACAAATTACAAATTCAGAAAGAAAGAAAAAAAAATTCATTACTTTGACATTGAATTGATGAAGTGGTAAATGGAAAAATTAAGTTTTTGCTTAATCTGCTTTTATTAAAATTTATTTATTTTTACAATCAACAAATAATCAATCAATAAAACGGTTTAGTGCAGGAGCTTCCAAACCTTTCAGTCCGAGGGCTGCATTAACTGTATCAAACAGCAGTTTAAGGGCCGTTTACACACTCGAGATCGAAATAAGAAGGAATCAAAGCATTTATGCTGTTTTTAATTACTTGTTTAGTATCATTTAATTAAGTTTTTATTTAATAACACATTGATATACTATACACATGAGCACCCATATTAGTGGAAACGATGAAATTGTTTTCTGAGTGTCATAGCAGACATTTCTGGATTTGGATTTGGCATCCCTAACATCAACTATCTAACCTAAGATTATCATTTTTTTTTAATTGTTCTTCTGCAATAGACGAGTTTGTTATATAATCTCATTGGATGTGAACAGAAGTAGAAATAGTAAACAGCAGATAACGCTTTGCAGTGTAATAATCAGTTGGAAAACCCCGTAAAAACGTAACGTCTACGTAAGCTGTGGCTGATCTTGGCAGGTTACACAGAAACCGTGTGATTTTTCCGTAGATAAAAAGGTATCCACGGGCTGGATCAGAGGGCTCGCGGCCCGTAGTCAGGAGACGTCTGATATAGTGAAACGATTTTTAAAAAATAAGCCTCCTTGCGCACTTTCACCTACAACAATGCAACTGCTTTAAAATTAATGTTTTTTTCTGCTATTACATCCGTTTAACATTTACAACTATTATTTTGAGTAGTGACACCCCCCCTCCTCCCCCCTCAGTGTGAATTCGTCGTACTATATCTATTTTTGCCTCTCAAAAAATTAATCTTATTTATCATACAGAAACTTTTACTTGATTATTAATAAGATATAGAAGTGTTACAAATAAATAATTACGGTTAAGGGCAGTGTTTCCCTTCTTTATTTTTTCGTACTGTGTCGTATGACGGTGTTCAAAACTACATTTTTTTAAAAATAAACATATGTTTTTTAAACCAGAAAAACAGGTGTTTTTGTGTCCTCAACTTATAAGCAAGAGCACAACTCAAAACCATACTTCTTTTGGCATTTTATTACTTTCAAAGTTTTAAGCCGTTTTTATATGATTAACCCAGATATTTTTGAGACTTTCTTCGATTTTTGCTAATACCAGCAATAATGAATAAATTTCTGATCTCAACTTCTTGAATAAGGGATGATTTCTTTTAAGATCACTATGCATAAAAATTAAAACGCCAACATCCTACTTGGTCATGTTAAAATATTTTGAGTTGAGGTTCAAAAATCGTGAATAAAGGCTAGGAAAAGTAAATAAAGTTTTCGACTGATAGCAAAAATGCCGTCCCCCCAAAAAAGGGACACTAGGCATAAATGGGTTAATAACTTTTATAATTTTATAAACTTACCCTAATTCAATGAAGTATACACTTTTTAAAACTACTTTTTAAATCTTTATTTTTGTTCATGGTTTCTGTAACCTGTTACTAAATCTCATTCCATGAAATTAAATAAAATCTACCACCAGTAGTCATCGTCAGCTTACATTGCCTGCCAAAGGTATTTACAAGAGAACTTAGGTGCCATTTGTTCTTCACAAGTGCTGGTTCAAAGACAAAAGATTTGGTTTTCAAGTGAGTGTGTTTTCTCTCTGTATAACCTTTGTTATTATAGCTTTATAATTACATATAGTTTTAAAAGGTACACTTTTCTATTTTACGGTCAATGTCAATCCCTGTTTCGGTTATGCCCAAAGTCTCACTGTCTCAGGCTTGACGGTTTTTGGCACAATATCGCCAAATTAAATGCCAACCGTGAACCCAGCTTGACGATACCTCTATAGGGATGGCCTGCAAGACAGAAATTTGTGAGACGAGACAGAGATTTGCATTTATTTTGCTAGACAAGACAGGCACATTTTACATTGTGATATAGGGATTTTTGCGAGACGAGACAGAGATTTGCATTTGTTTTGCGAGACGAGACAGCCTATTTTTCATCTCGCGTCCATCCCTACCTCAAATATCTGGCTAGAGATCGCTAAACCTTAGTGCTTGTATCTCTTTCAATGGTAATAATTTAGAAGTGCACAAAAATACTTATGATTTAATCGATGTACCAGGAAGTCGTGTGGTGTCTACATCAGATTTTTTTTATATTTATAACCTTAATTTTGGTTTCTGTAGTTTATGAGATAGTAATTCATCTCTCATCTCAAAGTATACCTTTCCACCATTCTGATAATTTTAATAAATCCTCTCACTTTCTAAAGCATTGCCATACTGAGTATAATTTTTTTTAGAATCGTTTATCAGAAATTCTTCGGAAAAGGCATAAACCAATCACTTTTTCCAGATTATGTCATCGAATTACACATGTAGAAAAATGTAAGTGACGAAACCAATAAACGGGAAGTAGCATGTAAACGCGTCTGAAAAGAAAAAAGCGAAAAAAAGCAGTGTATAGCTATTCCTTATATATTTTCCAGCTTTTTGATGGTGTTTGATATGAGCAGCACAGGAAAAAGCAAAAGTATTGAAATCCACCGACTTAGAATAAGTTCTTCTCTAAAGAAATATGAGTAGAATGCTGTAAAAATACGTAAATAAATAAAAATGCAAAATGCACCTAATAACATAAGCAGCGTCTCACACTTATCACATCCGACTTATTACCATAGTAACCTAAAAGACGATAAAAAAAGAAAATCTCCTGAAAGGAAAGCTGTCGATATCTTTATCGCCTCCGGATGTTCAGATTTCTGACTTAACTTTGAAAGGAACACCAAGTTTGATGACAGATCTATAGAATGATCTCAAAAATGGCTGAAAAGGGAGGTCAAGTAAAAGATTAAAAAGTAATTAAATAAGAGCTACGAGATGCAGTGGTCTGAAATGAGGTAAATGAAGAAGTTAAAATACCAGCTGAAAGCAAATTCTCTTTTCAGTGGGAAGGGTTTCTTTTCTTAGGTTCATCCCCCCCCCCTCTTTTTTTTTCCCACATCTTCTTAGCCTCCTGTTGAAAAGATGGATTGGACATAAAAGAAGTGACGAATCGCTACGCTTTATAACATCAGCACCATTTCTCATATCTTTAATATATTCAAATGAAAATTTCATGCAAGAATTTAAGTTGCTAATAAGAAAAAAAAATTGTTATTAGGCATACACACAGTTAAAATTATTACACTTATGCGATCATATAGCTTTACATGTTTACTAAATTTACTTCAAATTTTAATTCATGGGATACAATATCAAAGTTCCTGAAAATTTGATGGAAATTTATTGCGTATTATTTAAGGTTAAACATTTGAAAAAATGTAGAAAATTTAAAACAAATTTTGTTTTTTATAATTACGTTCGCTATTTTTACATAAATGGCTGCAGTGATTTTTCATAATAAGTAAAGTATTTTATGAAATACCCATAATTACTGACTTTTCTTGATGTAAAGCATTTAAAAGAAATGTTTTTCAAATTCTATCGATGGTTCAGAATTTCCAATTACATATTTTTTTATATTAGCCTATATAAAGCCTATTTTATATATAATGTGTGCCAAATGGATTGGCAACATTCATCTTACATTCTCCCCCTTTTTTTTAAATAATTTAGAGTTACTGTAGGCCTATTTTGATTCTTGTGTTTCCTAGAGGGATTTTATCTTATTTCTAAGTATTCTTAGCTTATTTAACCCACAGTATAGCTGGTATTTTTAAAAACCGATTCCTTTTGTAGATTTTCATTTAGTTCTTTTATTATTATCTCTAATATTTTATCATAGTAATTATTAAATTCTTATATTCTTTTGCATTCTAAGAATTGATTTTTTAAAGATTTATTTATTTATTTATTTATTCATATACTACTGTATTTATTTTTTAAATAATTTTTTGTAGCAATGGAGTATTTGTTTTAGACTCCTTTTTGTAATATTGGAATTAATTTATCAAGCATAGCAGTTATCAACCTATGATATGCCAAGTCTAAACATTTTTATTCTTCCCATTGTAAAGAAAATTAAAAAATTTAAAAACTTTAAAGAAGCTAACATTATGTTCGGACAGCCGTATATTAATGTGTGCTCATAGGTTGGTCAGCTGTGAGGATTGTTTAAGGGTGTTCTATACCCGAAGAGCGATCGCCGTCACAAGACTTTTGAACAGCTTTAAAATCAAACCAATAATGTTAAACACTCGAAAAAATTTATAATAAATCTTTACCCTATACATTATGGACTATGTCTCGTGCAACTTTCAGAAAAAATTCATAAGCATAAAAATTGCCTTCGAAAATGGGCCGAGGATTTACCCGTTTTTGGAAATATCGCGAAATTGCGTAGCATTTTTTGGGGGGTGTAGCATTTTTCGTAACTCCTATATAGGTTCGTTCTCAATGTCAGTTCACTGTGCACTTTATAAATAGATATTCTAAAATTTTTCATGTCTCAAGAGCAATTAAATTTTTTGAAAAGCTGTTCAAAAGTTATTGCATGATTTTCAAGTAGAACAGCCTTAAAGTCGTAATTGGCCGATTTGTCCGATTAAAAGTTTGCCTGTTTCATTTTCTCAAGGAGGGCCTCATAATAGGCTGTGAGCATTAAAATCTCCAGCTATTCGCGACAAAGTTTCCCTTTCTGTTCGAATCCCTATGAAGTTTGAAGTGGGTAGGTTATATACACAGTGAAACCTTCGTAAGTTGGGCACCTGCCTTTCCCTCAAAAAGTGTCCAACTTTCAGAGGTGCCCAATTTAGAAGTATATTTCTATATTATGGATAATTTTAGCTCCCCAGAAAAGTATCCAACTTAGGGAGTTGTCCATGTTATGGGGGTGTCAAACTTAGGGAGGTGTCCTTGTTATGACAATGCCCAACTTGGGAGGTTCCACTGTATTAAAACAAAAGAAAGTATACGTCGTAAATTGATATATTTACAAAAACCGTTAGATTTTAAAAGAGCGATTATATTATATTTTGATTGAATATAATTATTATTACCGTATTTCTCTAAGGGACTGAGTAGCTTAATGATGATAAAGGCAATCTGTATATGGTATAGTTTAAAATGTATAATAATTCCTATTGAGTATTTATTTTCTACGTCGTGTTAAATCCTCTCCTTGTGCTTCGTTAATTTGTGCTATTTTCATTTTAGGTTATTAAAGGTAAGTTTTTAAAACGAAAAGAAGACGAAGGGTTCAAAAAATAAGTCAACTACTGTTTGTTTCCTTTGCATGTCAAAATTGTGTCTGGAAAACAGGACAACCGTGGCTGAGTTGGTCCATATCATAGCGAGTTCTTTTATTCTTATTGTCGTGGCAGTTGATGCAGTGAAAACAATGTACAGCAGCGGAAGGCCCACTTGTACTTTTTTCGGCAGTCGTTCGTCGTACAGCAAAGTTACAGATAACAATCGTTTACAATTAACGTACACTTTAATTTGCTATGCACAGTGGCGTAGCCAGAAATCTTTCAAGGGGGAGGGGGGGGTGACGACTACTGCAACTCATGTGTGGGATAAGGGAGTGAAAAATATACATTTTGTATGGCAAAAAATTCCGCATGGGGGGGGGAGGCTATGACCCCTCTAATCCCCCCTTGGCTACGCCCCTGGCTATGCATAAAAATTGCATAAGGAGCCATCTACATATTAAAATTCGCACCAACTTTATTTTTCCAATAGCAACCCCTAGATTTCACGTTATATTTCAAAAATTTAGCTCATTAAAACCCTGGATACCCATTTTCAATAAATTTGAACTGAAAGTGGGTGAGTTATGAGCTTAAAAAATCCCCCTCTCCATATTATTATAAATATTTTTTCATACTTCAATTCATATCTCATATAATATTGATAATACACGCTTAAACCCAAAGAGCGAAAAAAAAAAATATATATTGCGGAGCGATCCGTTTCCATGGAAACCAACCGGTATTTCCGCAAAAGTGATCTTAGAGTAGTCTTTTTTTCTGAGAATTCCCCTACTCACTTATTGTTATATTTCGCTCTGCTCTTGTGATCGAAAAACGCTCCTAAAGGAGAAGCGCACTTTTGAAAACTGGGCCAAACATCGCCCCGACTGATCGAATTTCACTCGTTTCCCAAGTAGCACGCTTCCGTTTTTAAAACGTTGCTAACACGGAATCGCCTTCCGTTGCAAAAACGTCAAGCTGTAACGCAATGAATTCGCAAATGTGTCATCGCTTTCCACCGATTTAACACCCATTCTTCCCACGTTTTATAAACGTTTGCCGAAACGAAAAAAAGACGATAATGTACCTATTTTGCCACCATTTTCAAACGTTTTAAAATCGTTAAAACGGACGTACTAAGTGGCGTTTTAGAACCGTTGCAGAAACGATAGTGTGCCTATATAGCAACCATTTCCCACCATTTTTAAACCGATTCAGAAATCATAGTATGCCTATTTATCGACCATTTTTCAACGATTTAAATGCGTTTAAACAACGACAATTCGCCAGCATTTTTCAACGCTTTAGATAGGTTGCAATAACGAAAATAAATCGATGATACTTTCAGATTTACAACTATTTTACCACTTTTAGATAGTATATGTATAAAATGTTATTTTGAAATTTTCTAACGAATCATTAACGTTTTTTCATAAATTTAAGTCGCCATAACAAATTAGAATTTTCAGAAACATTTCTTCTTAATCAAAACTTTCCTTATTATTTTCTTTGAAAAAGTCCCCCTCCCCCCAACAAAAATAGTTAATTAAAATTTAAAAAACATATTCCAATATTAGAAATATATAGGAGTGGGGGTATTTATATAAATATATAGTATAAACTAAGTACTATATATACATTAATATTGATATAAATACCCTGCCCCCCCATATTTGGAATATTTAGATTTTAAAGTAATAAACCATTTTGGTTAGGGGACAGGTGGGGGAGAGGGACTTTTTTAAGAAAAGGAAAGTTTTGATTAAGAAAAGGTATTTCTGAAAATTCTAATTTATTAGACGACTTAAGTTTTTAAAAAATCGTTCATGATTTGTTAGAAATTTCACAATAAAACTGTTTACGCATAATACCTAAAATTTAGTAAAATAATTACAAATATGAAAGCATGACCGATTTCTTTTTGTTATTGCAACCTATCTAATGCGCTGAAAAGTATATTCACAATGATTTTTAGACTGGAAATTCTGACTTGTTAATGTGAGTTAAATGTTGAGAACATCTTTTTAGAATGGTTTGAATTTACAATTATGAAACTTAATCATAGAAATATCTAAAAAAGAATTAGAATTAACAATTGAATATTCATACTTTTTTATAGATATATTTGTGTCAATTAGAATCTGTAGTATTCAGTTCTCCTTAGTCTCTATTAACATATTTTCGACAGAGGCTGCATTATTTCAACACGTGTTTATACAAATGCACAGGAATTTATAAAATTTTTACTCCATATTGCACATATGTACAACCTCCGGCCGCGGGCCGGATGTGGCCCGCCACGGCTTTTCATCCGGCCTTAGAACATATCAAAACCTATATAAACCAATCAAAATCCCATATAAATCCCAATTATACTGCCCGCGACTTCGCTAACATCCTAAAGTTTAGCCCGCGACTTATTAAAGGATCCCATACATGCTATATTCTTTCAGATACCGTGAAGCCTGGTAAAGGTATTACCGGTATATATCCCAACTTTTGTAATTTCACTTTGCAATCAGCATGCTTTGCCATCTATAATCACTTAATGTTCACTTAACACACTAAGTTATGATCATCTGAATCTTTAAAACAAGTAATGCTATTTTAAATTATAAAAATCGGTTATCCAAAAAATGAAAAGAAAAAATATATGTTATGATCATCTTATAGTCATCTGAATCTTTAAAATAAGTAATGCTATTTTAAATTATAAAAATCAGTTATCCAAAAAAAAAATGAAAAGAAAAAATATCAACAATAATATTAGTGATTGCAATCAACTGCTAATGTCATTAACTCCTTACTATATTTTTTTCTGTAATAAGTAACTTCCATACAAAAAGAAACCTTGAAATATTTTTATTGGAACATATATTCAAGCAATGTTTTTCTGTTTGTTTCACATTTCAGTGGTACAAAGTCAAAATTTAGAATGCATTCCATGCCTTCTTTCATAACTTTTCATCAGCATCTCCAAATTTTCAACTTTTAGCCATAAAACCTGAAAGAAATACGAAAGCAATAATTAGAAATATAGATAAGTTTTTTCGGGGAGGGGGGGGTGACTGCTTTTACACAACCCTTTCCTATTATTTATTGTTAATACAATTTACATTTATTCTTATAGTTATGCAAATTTTCATGTTTCTTGCCCCTAGTTAAACGATCTTTGTTCTTTAATTCCGAAAGCAATTTAACATGTTTTCATCACAATAAACTCATTATGGGGTTACCCATCATGATCCCAGTGACGTAGCAAGAGTGAGGCAAAGGGGCAGACTATCTCAGGCATCAAACTAAAAACAAAGATGGGGCTGGCAGGACATCTAAACTTAAAAAGAATAGGGGAACAAATTAAAGGACAGAAATGGAGGGGGGCGGGACTCCTAGACTTAGAAAGAATAGGGCGGTAAACTGAAGGACTATAATGGGCACAAATAACCTTCGTTATGCCAATACATCTTCCTAGACTACTTCATATCACTCCTGCATAAAACAAGAAGAAATTATTTTTCAACACATTGCGGTAGAGGGTCCCTCACATGTTTCAAACTATAATCTAAACTTCTTAATTCCACGCCCCACTATGGCTGAGTGGATAAGGCACTCAAAATAGTAGATGGCGGAAGTGTGAAAGTCCTGGGTTCGAGACCCATCGCACGGCTGTCGATCTAATTGGCCAGGAGTTTTGGTCAGTTTTTTTAATGGTCGGTAATGTAAATAAGCGTTAGAACCCTCATCTAAAGCAGATACCCCTCGTGCAGGTTTGCTTTATTATACACAACACACCATCCTAATTCCACAGCTGGAATATTCGTATTGGGTAAATTCCGCATTCCATAGCCACATAAATTGCCAGATGTGGAAATACATGTATTTACGGTTATCTTAAGAGAATTAGTACACGGAAGTTCTTCAGTTTCCCTTTTTTGACAGGCAGAATAGCGACGCAGTTTTCTGAAATGCAAAACAAAAGCTCATATTTTGAATTGAAATTAGTAACAAGAACGTAGCAGCACCTGTGATACATACCTCTCATATGAGAGCCTGGTTAAGACAATAAATACTCTAGTCAACACACATTGGCGTAGCTGTAGCTTTCTCAGGGAAGGGCTTCTGCTAATGGGAGGTGGAGTTCATTCTTCCTATAAAATTTGATTTTCAGTAAATTTTACAATAATTATCTAGTGAAAATGTTCAATAGCACTAAAAATTTTTAAATTCTTAAAAGAGTAAGTGGTGTGTGTTAAGACTAAATTATAAAATTTGCAAAATTAATATAATCTACTAAAATTTAATATAAAGTGTCCAAATGTTATACAGAATTAAAATTTTTTACCGTATGCTATTTTGAGCGATGTATTCAAAATGTGAGTAATTGTCTGTGATTAGCGTTTGCTCGTAAACTAAAGGGGTCCAGACCCCCCTGTCCCAATTTTTTATCTTTTATATCCCATGTCCAAATATCAAGGATAATGAACTTTTCTGAAACACCACGGACTGTATAAAAGCAAAATTTTTACCTTTTGCTCTTTAAATTTAAAGTTTCATTCATACTCAGTATTATACTACTCCTCAACAACATAATACTGTCTTTGAACTCGGGTATCAATTTAGATTAATAAGATTTTACAAAATAGTTTCTAAGTTGTTGAATTATTGCTTTATTTTCATCAATAATAGCGAAATTAATTACGACATTGATCGAACTAAGAAAAATAAAACTTTACAACACTATTGTTAACGGGGAAAATAAGCATTAAGTATGATTTCCAACATGAAATATTGTGTGAGTGATCTTATATAATAAAATTTGAGAGTAAACAAAGTTTGTAGCTGGCTGGACACAATGGACGTCTATGACAGCTTACTCTTCATTATAAAATTGGAAATATTTTGTAACCTTTTTACGAGGTATCATAAAATTAAATTAATAGTAATAAACGGCTTTCTTAAGGTTACTCGGGAAATGCTGCCAAGTTTGATGATCATCGCACAAAAGGCTACGTTGTGTTAAATAGTTCTATAATCGATGCGTTTAGCATGATTTATATTTGTTGTTTAAATATGAAAGGAACACAGATCGTTGAGGATATTAAGAAATGTTTATAAAATGTATTCTACGATACATAAATTTACCACATATAATGAATTTAAAAATCCCAACTACATAATAAAATACCATTATGTTATCGCAACAAAGCAGTAACCAGATCAAGATACGTGCAATATGAAAACGAAAACAATTAAATAAAACAGTATTGCTAATTATTTCAAAGGTTTTCATAACAACAATTCAAAATGACAGATGTTAAAACTGCAGAGGATTTCATTCCTTCCGTTCGGAAACGGTTCCGAGTAACAGGCATTATTATTGTATTTAAAAAAACAGTACACTGGAATCAACATAAGAACTCTGGAACACACTCTCATATTTCCAGATGTTAAACGCAGCAGACGATCACTGCATTTCTTTATGCGCTTTGCGTTATTCTGTTGATAAGCGTCTCTAAAAGTGATTTATCTTGCTCCGTTTATTAAATTCATGTAAGCAACGTAGCAATAATAACATTCTTGAATGAATAATTAAACGTGAAAGAGGCATCGTTGGTAATGCCTCCCACAAAGAGAAAACGTTTGGCCGCAGATAGTATAGAACAAGTTGCACAGCGTTTGAAAACACTGTATGATTATCGGCCAACAGATAATACAGAACAAACTGCTCGGACTTTGAGAGCTATGGTCGAACATTCCCTAAAAAAATTCTAAGGCTGATGTAGGAAATAGCGATTGAGAGCCTTGTTTATTTTAAAAACTTGTTTTACTTTTCTTAGATACAGGCTAAATACATGACACAACGGCGAGCTGAAAAATATACTTCGCCTTGCTCAACACGGCATTCTGACAAGGATTATGCATAAGAATATACGGGCAACTATTTTAAAGACAGCCTTCATGAATAAAGATTATCCATTACGCGTATCTTTCTTCAAGTAAACACATATCGTTAGCAGAAATACAATCATTACAATAATATTATCATTTACTTACTTTTCTATCGACATTTGAGGCAGTAGAACAGCACACCGTTTTGTAATGGCGGACCTAAACAAGCGACTGAGCTGGATAGTGACTTGACCTTGCAGTAGGTAACATGGAGTTCGCATGCTACTCTTAAATATCCCAAAATGCAACCATTATGCAACGTTTTCGAAACGTCCTAAACATGGAAAAATGGACTAATATGAAACGGTTGCAAATTGGTTTTAAAAATGAAATTTTCGCAACAAAAAGAGCAGGGTAAAATGAATCCCAAAACGCAACGTTTCTGCCACGTCACAAGTTTTGCATATTTGCGACGTAACTAATATACAACCTTTGAAACGAAAAAGCAACGTTTGTGCTACGTCAGAAATAGGAATATCTGCAACTTAACGAATATGCAACCATTGCAACCAAACTGCAACGTTTAAAAACCGTTATGTGCTACCTGGGTTGGTTTAAGCGTGTAAGAAGCTGATTTTTATTCGTACTATTAGAACTAAATGACCCAATCATAATTTAATGTTATTATGATTTTTAATAAAATATTAATATGAATTATTAATTATTATTTTAATAATAAAAAAATTATGAATAGCAACCTAGCCAAATTTCGATGGAAATAGATGCAGAAAATAATATTACATGGCTGTGCAAAATTTCAAATTTTTACGTTCATTAGTTTAATTATATTAAATAAAATATGTTATTTTCATGAGTTAAGGGACCATATATAAATTTATTAAGTGACAATTTTTTGAAAATTTCTTAAAATAAACGTAAATTAGATTTCTTTTGTTTAAAAACACAGTAAAAGATAGCGGTATTAAAAAATATCAAATTTTGAAGAAAATAAATTAGAGGTTTTTACAGTTTGATGGTGATTCTATAAAGCATCTATTGTTGCGTCAGCTACCATATTCCCCCAAATAAACTATTTTTCAGGTATAGAATTGGATGCAATAGATGTATGTCTTCTAATACAACGTCCTATTTCTGAAAAACTAACATCCTCAATATTCCAAGCATGAATTTGACCTTTTTTAATATTGAGAACATCAGGTCTTTGGACTTCCCCATACTTTATCAAACATTCAAAATCACGTTTTTCTGTCTAAATTTTCATCAGACAATAAATTAAAAAACTGCCAAAAATCTTATAAAAATATTGCTCACTGCAGGCGATAATATTAAATGAAGAAAGTGAAATAACCTTCACAGTGATAATATTGGGTTGGCAAAAGAGTAATTGCGTTTTTTACATGAAATTAAAACAAATAAATTTTCAATCACGAAACCATTCTTCAAGTTCGACCGTAGCTGAGTAACATTCATGCTTGTAATCAGAAAAGCAGAGAACAGATGCTCACTCCTGGCAGCATTTCACCAGTCTAAGAGAACATTCAAATACTCAATAACAATTTCATAATTAGAAAGATTTTCAAAATCGCGAGCAGTCGTTTTGCATTTTTCCTTTAAATCATGTGTACGAACCAAGGAAGTTATGAACTCACGGGTCATTTGGGCTGCATACTAAATATTCTAATTTCTATCCTTGATATTCTCAGTAACAAAACTTTAAGAGAGATAGAAACAATATTTTCCTTGAAAATAATATTTATTTCTTTTACTCTCGCGAGCGAAATTAATGAAAGGCGAAAAGTTCGGAACCTACAAATAGCATTTTTCAATTTTCAGAAAGTCCATTAAAAACGCACAAAAATTAATTTGCAATATCTCCGGAAATTATCGTAGAAAATTGGTGAAAATTTATATTTAGGGTGAGTTGAAGGTTTTCTTTCGTTTAAAAAAGTCAAAATACAGTGCTGCCATTGAGAAAAACGAAGTTATGCAGAATTGAATATAAAGACGGCCCCTTATTCAAATTAAATTAATAGTAAATTAAAGCATGCGTTATTTGCAAGCGAATGGTATATATAACTTTGCTGTATGACGAACGACGGCGAAATACAGAGCAAATGGGCCTTTTTTTTTCCCCGCAGCTGTACATTACAAGATTGTGTTGCGTGGCTATCACTTCATTTTTTTTTTTTTTTTTTTAACTTTACAATTTCCTATTGCATCATGCCTGTATTCCGGATAATGCAAATAGCGCTTAATTTCAGGAAATTTTTTTAAATGGCATAACTTGAAGCTTGTTCTGTTTTTATCTTGTAGAATTTCAGATAACGACTTCAGTTTGGAGTATGTAGAAGTTTCGTCGATGAAATTGCTTCTCAATCAACGAAACACCTGCTGTAGAAGGACTGTAGCCATATTTAAAACATATTGTGCACATACTTATTACTTTCGCAACATATCTATCTAGTCCTGCTAGAAAAAATACTACTGTGGAACCTACCAAGTTGTACACCCCCATAACTTGGACACCTCCCTAAGTTGGACACTTTTCTGGGATATTCACCTTAATATTCTGTGAAAACAGCACTACACTTGTCTGCTAAATCACTTTCATCGGCATTTTCTTGGCGACAATTATTTTGATTAAGAGCAGAAATAAAACAGATCCTTATAGAAATTTCCTGTTTTGAAAGAATATTCCAACGTTTCCCCGTTGAAAACCAAGATGGAATTGTTTGTGAAATTCAGAATTTTTTTTTAAAATAACAGTATAGTGCATGATACAGTTTGTGAAGAAATTATCTGTTTTTTAATCTCTAACGTATTATTTAACTCTTCAAAAGCCGATGTGACGAGTACGGCCTCTCTTCTCCTCCACTCAACAAAATTTTATTTTTACGACCGAAACCAACCTGTCAAAAAAACCATCCTAATTATATAGTTAACCTGACTCACTGACTCTGTAACGGTTCCGGTTGAACCAATCCAATATAAAACGTTTACCACGAGTACTCCAAAAATATTGAAAAGTTAAGCACAAAAACGTAATAAAATATCCGCCGTTTTTACGCCCCGCTTGAAATTTTTCATGATTAAAAAGTAAAGAAAATAATCTGCGCTGCATTAGAAATCTGAAAATCTACCTGTTCCCCAACCTGCAAGTGAATTTTCGCTATTTTTCAGATCTATTTTATTTCCGAGACTAAAAAAAGTTAATCATGTGCGTGACAAAATTAGGAATCACAAGTGACAATTACGCCTTACTGAAGTCACGGTTGCTGGCTTTGAAGATAAAATTAGTTTAAAATGGTTTTTCTAGATTATCCAGTTTAACCTTTTTCCAAAAATAAAATGATTTGATTTCTATACATGAAACATTGATATATGAGGGGAGGTTCCCAGCTAAACGAAATCAATCGAATGCGAAAAGGTTTCGTACGTTTTTAGAAGAAAGTGCAATTCCGATTTCGATATACAATAAAAATTGAATACGAAATTATTTATTTTAAGTGGACAAAGATTAAGTATATTGAGTGTAAACATATTTTGGTCGAATGTTTTTTTTTCTTTTTTTTTTTAAGCGCCCGTTGTAATTGCCTCCACAGCGGGCTTTGATTTCTAGTTCTATATATTCTCTTCCCCCCCCTTCCCGCACCCAAGTCATTGCACATCAATCCGTCAAGATGAAAAGCCCTCTCTGATGTAATCTGTACAACACAGAGATACTTGCCTCCCCGTCCAATTACTTGTCGCGTTCCATAATCTGACGGGTGGGATGAATTGTTTCCAATGATGAACTCGGGCGTTCTTTTATCACTTCATGCCTTGTTGTAGCACAACCCCCCCCCTCCCCTTCCTCTCATACTTACGGATTAAAGCTTTAGCACAGATTCCAAGCGTCAGTGATTTCTGCTTCCTCCAGATTTTTCCCTTCTTAAAACTTTCATTGAAATTACATTATTTTTACAGACTTTAAAAAGGGTGGAGGTCCTATGATCAACGAGCACACACACAAACATATATTATCATGTATGTACAGCGATAATTTTTACCACGTATTCCGATTTCCATAATGCTTTGTCTCTTTCTTTTTTCGGTGGGTGGTGGAGGGGGGGTAGATGATAGCTTCGGTATGTTCCTTTATTAATTGCTGTAAAAAAAAAGAAAAAAGAAAATGCATGAAACAAATGCAACTATACATTGAGCCTCTCTATCTTATGAAAACTTTCACGGTAGGTGGGGGAGGGAATCTTACACTATGGCACGTAATTTTAGATTGATATATTTTCCAACAGAATAATACCTTACCCCTATACAGGCTTCGAAAATTTTGAGACCGTCAAAACATTTTTCTGGATCACAAATTGTTAAACATTCTTTCATTAATCGTGCAAGTATGAGACATGGTAGGACGCCTGACTTAAGCACTCCAAAATGTATGACACTTAATAAAAATAGAGAAATACCTGATACAATTTACCGCACACATTGCCGTGCAACAATATCAGGTCAGCCCAATTACCGGTTTGAATGTGATATTCAGGAACTTTCATTTGTTGATTCAAATTTGTTTTCAGTTTCAAGTAATCCACTTCTGCTGACCACCTCAAAATATTGCACTCAGCACGTTGCTTAAAGTATTGCTCTTGTCATGTAACCCATGAGAAGTTTAAAAATAAGTTTTGTCCAATATTCGATAAAATTCAAATTGTTTCCTCACAAATTCATTATAACCAAACGCTATGCACTTTTTTTGAATAAATAATGAGCATGTATGCCCTCTGCAACTTCCGGGAAGCACAGAAATCGCATTGCAAAATTTGACTGGGGTTATTTTACAATTTGTAAATGTCTATAAATCAGATCCTGAAGATATACAGTCATAATGTTTTCGATTCTCTCATATAAATGTTTTTTTTTTTTCCAGTTCACTGTATTTCATGAAAGAACAGAAAGATTCGTATTTAATGGCCAGGCCCGGACTGGCCAGGTCGGCTGGTCGGCGATTGCCGAGGGGCCCCCCACCCCACCCCAAAAAAATGGATATACTTAGGGATGGACGTGAGACGATTTTTTGCCAGACGAGAAAGAGATTTACAGCGTTTTTGCGAAACGAGGCAAGCATTTTTAACATTACGATATAGGGAGATTGCGGGACGAGACAAAGCTTTCAGCTTGTTTTGCGAGACGCCAATTTTCCACCTCGCGTCCATCCCTAGATATACTACTTTATAATTAGAGTAATTTGATATCTACATATATCAAAATAATTTGATTATTTATTTCCCAGTAATCTTACGTCTTTACGCAGTGGCGCAGCGGAGGACCCCAGGAGCCCCGCTGCTCGAGGGGACCCCCGAAAAGTCAGGGGGCCTCAAAAGCTCTAAAATAGTTAAATGTGATTTTTAGGTACGTAAGACTAATTTCCAAATATTCCATAGTTTAATATTCCATTCCCTCTAAATTCCTCAGTAAGGGAGCCCCTTTTCAATCTCTAGCCGAGGGCCCCCAGAGGAGCCAGTCCGGACCTGTTAATGGCATATGCTCTTGATTCTAAGATCAACACATACGAAATCGTACAGCTTAATTCCTGTTTACACACGAAGCTAATCCTTCTTTACAAGTCCTTTCTGGCACTCACCCCCCCCCCCTCCTTTTCGTCAGAGTTCAACAAAAAACTTGCTGTGAATGGCGCGGACAAGAATTAATATTTATTTACACCACCAGACATTGTGCACGACACCCACTAACGTGACATATCGCGTAATTCGACACCCTCCTCGACTCAATGCCACTTTTTGACGATCCCAGCGCCACATGTCACGCCGAGCTTACAATAACATATCCAGCACCACTCAAAAGTAATAACAGACACCGAATAGGGGCCCACATTATGTGGCCTCCTCATGAAAGGGAGGAAATGCCCAAACAAGTTAGTCTTTCAGAAAGTGCTTGATCGGACGCAGGAAGTGTCGAAGTTTGTCAACAAAATCATGTTTTGTAAACGACACTGCTGGACGCCCTCTGTACTGTCCCGAGTGGATTACAGAACTGATGCGTGAATGTAATATTTTTATGTTTGGTATGCTAAATCCTTCCACTAAAGTTGAAAAGGGTTTTATGATTCCGTTTCGTATCAATTCGTGCGTGGTCGAACTGTCGTAGGTATGCAGAGCCGGATTATCACACGGGCAAGCGAGGCCCGAAGGATAAGGGTCCTGGAAAATAGCGGACCCCAAATCTGCTAAACTTAGCACGAGATCTCTGACTTAACTCGCATATGCGCTAATAAATAATAAATATATAATCTTCTTCATAATTAAGTATATCTGAATACTTCGGTAAATTCAATTCTTTTTATTACTATATTTTAAATGTCTGAAAATTAAATTTATGCATCAGGAAAATGCATTTTTATATTGTGCTTCTATTTATGTAAAATATTATTCGTTGAGGGTCTAACAAAACACGTCGTGTAACTTTAATAACATTTTCTAATTTTTTCTAAAACATTAGTTAATTAAAGTTTTTCAGTTTTCTTACTTAATAGAGATAGTAATTTCTAGTATGATAGATACACAAGTATTTATGGACTGCATTCAATTAAAAGCAGTGTTTGGAGGACATGCTCCGTGTTTCCATATTATACAGCTTGAATGCTTATTGCAAATTTCACTTTTTACATTTGTTTTAATTATTTATTATTTACCTTTTACATCTACACTGAGATATTTTTATCAGTAAACTATGTGTGGTTTGCTTTTGGGCAGTTTGCTTTCATTATTCTACAGACGCATTGCCACAACTAGAGCCAAACCTTAATTAGGTCGATCCCTCATATGGAACCATATCTGATTATGCCAAACCCCTTAGCACTGCCCCTGGGACACCTACCAAAATTGCACATATCCGGTTGCGGCCCTGCATTGACACAACAGAAGATAATATAACCCTATTTTCTGACATCATTTGCCAATATATCTGGATCAGCAGCGCTCCTGCTGAAGGGGAATCTTTGCCTTCATCGTTGCTCGCAAAGATTTTTTCACGATTTCGAAAGGTGTTTGATACATTTTTTTTATGGGACAGAAGAAAAAAAATGAAGACCCTGCTATTAAAAACATTACGTATGCAAATAACAATTTTTAAAATGTTCTTTAAGAAAATTTTGAGTAAAAGAGAGCACATTAGTCCTCAAAGCAGGCCCTGATTACCGAATAGACCAATAAGGCCCGGGCAATTTTGTGATAGGTATTCAGAAGCCTTCAACTTCCGATCACCCTAAATCACACTTCAAAAATTAAGTTTAATGTTTTACATATTTACATTTTTTTAAATCTTGTGGAAAAGTGTCCGAAATTTCTAATTTCATTTTCGCTTTTAATACAAAAATAAAATTAATTCTTTGTCCAAAATTACATTAAAACTTCCGTGATGTGATATGTGTTTTCTTTTCACCACACTTGATTCTATGTTTTGTAGATTCTACCTTCAACCTTCCCCCTAATCGCAAATGACGAGACAGCGCCGTACTCACATCGTTTCCTCCAACTAAAGTAAACTAAATTATATATAACCCTATCCCCTGCCAAACAAATCGCGCTAAAATAGTTGTCTGTGTAGTTTGACGTGCATTTTCAGAGCGTCTGATATGGGCTTAAAGTTTTCATTCATAGCCTGTGGGAACTGATTCTCCGTTTCAGACAATCAGAAATTATTTCACATTTGGCGAGCATCTAATTTCACTTCATTTGGATGGTTATTTCTTGGTGTTGCATTTTGGATAGCCAGTAGTGGACATATTTGTTTACTGAACATGTCGACTCAGTAATAAATGCACATAGGTGGCCAAGCAATAACTGCATGTAGCCGTCTAAATAGTAACTGCACACAGACAGCTGAACATCCAGAACCTGGGCTGACTAATTCTCATGCATAATTCAGGGTGTTCGAAAAGTCCTTTGGCACATTCAAAAAATTCACAGAAAATCAACAAATTATCATAAGAATATGCGGTTTGCACAATAATACTTCACAGATTCACGATTTTTTTTTTTTTTTTAAATCGTAATACTTCCGAATTGTGTTCATAGGTGGCGCTGTACCGTCCAGGGCCGGCCCAAGGGGGGTGCGAATGTAGGCGATCGCATAAGGCCCCGCGCTTATAGAGGCCCCGCTCCTGGGTCATTTTATTGCTATCTCGTAAGACATGATAGAGAAGAGGCCCCGCTCTTGCGCTTCGCCTAGGGCCCCGCACGCCCCTCGGGCAGGGCCGATCGCAGTAGAAAATCTTGGGGGGGGGGGTGAAGAGAAGTAAATTGCCGACTGAAAAAACACATTTGCCGATTCAGTTTCCAAGTTGGTCACCTTCCTATATTAAACAGTTTTCCGACGAACAGAACGTACCCATAACATAGAAACAGCATAAATACCTCTGTAATTTGTACAGAGGGAGCCGCTAACGTTCGACTTTCAGAGGATTCACATTATTTACGCATTAATGATCAGTCTGGTTTTTACATTAATAAATTGCAGAGGGGAGTACGCAAAAGGCGGAATTTTCTACAAAAAGGCTAGATTATTATCACTTTGTCAACAAAACTCCACATTTTTGTTGGGGAGGGATGGTTACATTCCTGACTCTGTCACAAGTAATTAAATTTTCATAAAATATTCATAACTTTTAATTGAGTCATAAAATACTATCTCCGGACAAAAGAAAATATTTGCTTATCCGTATGCGACAAAACTATCAGGCCATAGTTTGGGTTGGCGAAAATGAGTTTGAGGGTACCCTGAATGGAGTCTTTACATTAACTTAAAAAAAAGAAAGGAAGCCATACAGAGAGCACTGTTTATACTTTCAACACTGTCTTATTTGCGTATATACTATTGTATACCTGCCAGTTCTACTGGATATTTCAGGAGACTACTAGATTTTGATGGTTTCTCCAGGTCTCCTGATTTTACATTAAAATCTCCTGGTTTTCTAACATTTTGAAGCTTTAATAATCGATACATTTATTTCTCCTCCAATTCTGAAAAAGATTACCACTCTCTGGGTCTATTCATTCAATATAGACAAATATACCATGGTATTTTGGTCCAATAATAAAGGTTTGTGCTTATATTTATAACACATTTGTGAGCGATTCTTGAAGTTTTCAGAATTCGACGGCAAATCGTTTAATTGTAACATTTTTTGAGTTCAAAGTCCCAAAATTTTACTACTTTTTTAGTCTTAGATTTTGTAAAATTTCGAACATTTGAGAAAAACTTGTGAATGTAAAGAAGCATTGACGTTTTATTCATTTTATGTTAAAATAATTCTATTTCTGAGCTCTTTTACAAATTCTATTTTTAATATCGCGACCTTATGTGTGATTAAAATTTCAAACATAAGCTGTTATAAAAAGCTTTTCACTTTACAAACCATGACTGTGTCGTGTTATGTCAAATTTTATTTTTTTAAAAATGATACAAAGAATAAATGGCGAAATTTAATGTGTGAAAAAAATTCGAAGAATGATTTGTGACTTAGATAAGTAATTATGACTTTAAGATTATGATACAACATAAATCTACTGGATTTTCTTAGCTAGATGTTGGCTGGAATACTATTTATTGCACGACGAACAGTTAACTGTTCGCACCCGGCGTTGTTAACGACGCGACGGCAGAGATTCCTCCTTTCTGCGTCCATCGTTGCTTTCTGGCATGAGTCTTAGAATGTTTCTGCTCTGGCCACAGCCTTGCACAAGCACATGGCTGCGCCATGCCAGGGCATTCAAAGACCCATGCCGGAAAGCAACGATTTATACAGGAGAGAGAAATTTCTGCCATTGTGTCTTAGCAACGACGGTAGTGAACAGGTTAAAGCAAACAAGAAACTAAAATATTGTTTTAACAACTGCTCTCAAAGCCTAATCTATGAGTGTTATTTTGTTAGCCCTGCATAGGTATCAACGCTACGTCCACCCATGCCGATGGATAGAATGCCCTCATAAACCTCAATAATAAATACCAATTTCGTTTTGCTTGAAGTGGATGAACGTTAGTAGTGTAAAAAGGACAGTTCACCCCATGCGGTGCCATGTTAATTCTGCGGTGCTGTCCGGTGAGTTCCCTAGGCTGAGCGGGAAAGGGGGCGTAGCCGGAAGGGATGGTGAGACAGGATGTTGAGATTGGATGGGGAGCGGATGCTAAGACTGGATGTTGGTAGAGCTGATAAGAATTTTTTTTCCTTTTTTCTCAAATAAGGGGACTTGAAAAAAATGTTCAGATTGTGATGTATTCTCTAATATAAATAAGGGACTTTGTTATATTTTAAATAAGCTATACTTTATGAATTAAACCTGAAATAAAAAATATTATTGTAATTAAATGAGGACCCTCCAGCCATCCAGTAGAACATCTACCGCCTCATTTCAAATAAAAATTTTTACTGTGCCTTTCCCCATCACGCTAGCCTCGCATGAATGGAGACAGGGCGTAGCACAGAGGATGCGTTGTTGTTTTTGTTTCTTTAAATAATAATAAAGTATGTGGAGCAAAGAAATGAACAACATCCCCAGGAGGCCTACAAACAAAAGAAATCTGCCAAGAGTTTTAATTTTAAGTTAATAATTAATTTTACAACAAATATTTTTTTTAATCAAGAGTAATTTATTTTTATTATTTATTTTAACCAACAGTTTTAATTTTAAGTTAAATAATTTTACAACAAATACATTTCTAATCAAGAGTTAATTTATTTTTTAACCAAGTTTTAATTTTAAGTTAAATAATTTTACAACAAATATTTTTTAATCAAGAGTTAATTTATTTTTATTTATTTTTTTTAACCAAGTATTAATTTTAAGTTAAATAATTTTACAACAAATATTTTTCTAAATTTATTTTTTAACCAAGTTTTAATTTTAAGTTAATAATTAATTTTACAACAAATACTTATTTAATCAAATGTTTTTAATTTATCAAGAAAAAAAATTTTAATCAAGAGTTTTAATTTTTTGTATACCGTATTTTTGTTAAGCAGCCGTTTAACATTAAAGTAGGATTTAGGATACCCATACATTTTCTACAAATTTAATCTACTGTTAGGCAAGTGAGAAAATTATACCATAGAAAGATTTTTACAAATAATGATATAGTCTTATATTCTATTGCGAGAAAATCACTTTAACCATATATCCCCCCAAACTCAAGTTTTTGTATACGAAATGTATGAATACTCAAAGTATTTATCCGTGAATACGCGTTAGAACCCCTTAGAAAGTCCTCCTACCAAGGCACCCCTCATCCTAGGCAGATACCCCGCGTGCAGGTTTGCCTTAAAACACAAACAAACAAACAAAGTATTTATCTAAACTTTTTTTCTTACCAACACATTTTTGATAAATTTTAGGCAGCAATTATACTAGCTTATATTTTCTATAGATCCATTAGAGAAAAAATTCCATATTTAGTAATCCTACAAAATATTTTTACTGTATATTAGAGATGAGACGGGCTCAGCCCGAGCCCGAAAGCCCGAGCCCGAGCCCGGGCCCGACTCGGGCTCGGGCTCTGTAATTCACGATTGCGTTCGGGCTCGGGCGGGCTCGGGCTCGTGAAAAATTTCTCCTTTGTTGAACATACTCCTTGAAACAAATTTTAAAAAGTGATTTATGGGATAAATAGATGTACTTATTTAAAAAAAATAGCGGCACGGGGGACTAGAAGGTGTGTGAAGCTCCAAAATTTATTGTATCCTATTAATGAAGTAGTTCATTTTATTTGTCTTTAGCTACATTTCGGGCTT